>CABFOQ010019829.1:10696-29414 GCA_900660455.1 Gephyroberyx darwinii
TGTTGGTACCTACAGAAACTCAAACTTCATCACCAGAAAATCAAAGGCAAAAGAAGCTCAGAGAAAGGACTGATGAGTGATGCAGATGTGTCTCTTTTTCCTTTGGATTGGAAGATTTGGTTATTGTTTATTAGCCATAGTCTTCATTGAGTAACTGTATTATTGTGTTGGGCCAGTGCCTACATTGAGTTGAAGTTAGATTTATTGCCAAGTAGTAACGCAGGTCTAGTGCTAACCTTAGTCGCCGTCTTGTGTCGATATAACATTAACTGTCTGAGTATTTGCTTGCAGCTATCCACTGTAACTGTAGATATGCAATATTAATGTAACCAAACAGTGATCACATCCATATTCTTATAGTGTTATTACCATCTCTGTAGACATGGTCACTCTTAGGAATCAGAACAAAGGAAATTCCACCCTCAGATACTCTTACACTGTCATATAAACTCAAAAACGCACAGTGGTAAATCTGAAAACAAGGCTATTTTTCTGGAAGGTCCTGGAAGTGTGGACATTTTCTGACACCAACACTTTGAAACAAGTAAACAGTAAACATGTTGTTCCCCGTGAGTGATGCAGTCCCACTCTGGGGCAATCAGGGACAAATATGGCACCTTGTTTTAACCTGTGATTATAACGCCTCCCTCGGGCCAATCAGTGTAATTTTGAAAATGCTGGAACACATTGAGATGTGTCATTCCCCCCAAGTTTCACACAAATCCAATCAGCAGTGTCTGTGATATCCTGTGGTGTGGACAAGCAAACAGTAAAGCCACTTCTTTTAAACTTTTTACCACCGCCCTCTGTGATCGAACAAACACCCCCAGTCTTCTTCCAATAAATAAACTCAGCCTGTGAAATTAGGTAGAGTGAACCAAAACACTTCATTTAAAAGTTGTGGATGCTGTTTTTCACGGGAGTGATTACCAAAGTGAAGCAGCCCTGGCCCTTTGGAACGAACGTGCCCTCTAGCTACGACTTACTTTAATTTCCTCTCTTAATACGGTAGCATGCAGGGTGGGGAAATGGAAACGGCATGAATGGTAATGTTCCCTCACCATATGTCAATCAGTCAGATTCTGCTTCTGAAGTTGTGATGGATTCCCACTGTTCGACACGGAAGCATAATCAAAATGAAGTAACCGATTCTTCATATCAAAAGGAGGCTTTCCTCTCTTTCATTCTATCTCTCTCATTACTCACATAATTCTGTTACCTTACACCAGGATGAGACATCAATTCCTCTGCCTGTGAGAATTGCAAATTAGCTTTGAGTTAGCTGCTGAGGAGATGGGAGGAGACAGGAGGGAGAGGCAGAGAAGTAAGCTGATGAGTGTGTTTGAATTAGCCCTCGCTCACAGTGGGAGAGAAACAACGTGGGGAAATGTGAGACATTTTCTGTGACAAATGGGGGTGTTTTAGTGTCATGAGTGACGATGGCCCGTGAGAGCAGCATGCTGTGTTGGCTTCAATCCAGTGCGATTGGGTTCTCACAGCCCAGATTACAGCCAGGCAGAAATTAACATGCCACCGAACTGTAAACTGGAAAATGATGAGCAATGAGCTAAATATGGGGGGATAAGACCCACCGATCTGCTAAACTAACAGAGATGTGGCATGTGGATCGATGTGGTGCTCCAATTTTATCATATTGAAATCTAATTTTTGTTTGTTTTTGATATCAAAATGTTGTTTCAGTGGCATTGCTGATATCCATTTTGTCAATGACATATCAAATGTAAGTCTCATAAAGATTGGTTCAACAAACCCATCCTTTATCAGAGCGGCTCTGCCTCTTTGTGCATGTTTCGTCAAATGCACCGCCTCCTTTTGATATTTGAGCATCATTTTTCCCTCATTCTCTTCCACAAAGGCCAGACGGGGACAGATTAAATTTCAAGCATAAATAAATATTGTGAAAAGGTCACCTTTCCATCTGTTATTTGTGCAACCTCTAAAAGTAATTACATACAGAATGGTGTCAGCAAAGCTGTTTGTGTGCTTTCACACTGTTGTCTAAACAACATATCTCCCTGAACTCATTTCACATACACCTGAAGCCTGTGCAATGGTAAATGGATAAGGTAAACAAGAGTAAATAAATGCAAAACTTGCACAGTGACATACAGGCTCATTGAAAAGTTATGAAATACAAATCATGAAACATGTAGACTGTTACAGTTTTACTGACTATTATAGATGCAGTTACGTTTCAACAATATGGGCAGATTTTTTCACATATTTTCTATGTTGTTTAATTTTCTATGTTACCATATTATTCGCAGTGAGAGACAGACAACGGGGCACAGCGTCACAATGTCACGAGAGGAGCTACTTTATGTCTGTCTAGCTACTTATGCCAACACGGGTAGCGATGCAGGTCAAAGCAGTCATTCAAAATGGTTGTCCTTGATGTCTACCTCCAGGTGAGCACCATGTGCTCGGCTCTCCATTGACTCAGAAAAGAAGGCGGCGGAGACCCAGCTCAAATCTCCCTCTTATACTCTCTCTGATCACATGACTCTACACTGGAGTCTCTGTCTCAGAGAAAGATGTGTGCCTAATACTATGTCTGCTAACTCTAACACACAACAACAATTACCTCAGGTCTTTTTCTGGGAGCCTACTGTAAATACCAAGGTGGCATAACTTCACTGAAAAAATAGTGTTGTAACATGCAAAGCTCTTTACAGTGGCTCCATGGGAGGCATGCCCACACATTCATCTTCCTAAGTCTAAATTAGACCTCATGAACTCATAGGCATTAATGCATGCATTATAAATGATGTAATAGGCCACATCTCCCCTGCAGCGCAGGATCGCGTGCTTGCCTCCTTTTAGTAGAGCCAACAGAAAGAGGTCAGACGTGACATCAGGGGAAGGCGAGGGATGGCACTGAAGCACCACACTGCACTTTAAAGAGAGAGAGAGAGAACTTTCTCTTGGGGCTGTTTTTAAAGGCCAGGTGGTTTTCTATGTTGTCTAACTTTAGATTCAGGTTACACTGGCTGTTCTGACCAGGAAATCATTTTCATGCAGTTCCATCATAAGATGTCTTGATGACTCTGTGCTGTACTTGTTCATCAGAAAAGCTGCATTTGGTATCTATTCTGAATCAATAGCATTGTCATGTCTTTGGCATTACTTTACAAACAGAGTGCCTTTTAATCCAGTCTGATTAAAGGGGCACTAAGTAATCTAGGACTTTTATCGACCTGTATTGGCGACCAAGGGATTGCAACATCAACGGGCCTCTGGCACAGCTTACAGGGCCTGTAAATAGGACAAATAATAATGTCACATTTTCACAATAGAGAAACATATATGGAAGAGGTAATATATCATGATGCAAAACACTATAATAATCATACTGCTATTACTTATATCTAGCAGAGGAGCAAGAGCTATCCAGGACATAGCGCAGTCGAGGCCCATGTTGACCTCAGCAACCACAGAGCGGTTCATCCTGTAGGCAATGGGTCAGTGACAGATTCAAGGTAGGACAAGGTAGTTTGCCCAAGTCTGTAGTCATTGCGGCAGGTGATTATGTCCTTCCTTGTCCTTCCCAACAGAAGAAACAGTGGCTGTAAGCACTCTTTCTCAAAGGTTTAATAAATAGATCAATGCCTGTAAATTAACTTTGCTTCATGGAGTGGTGTAATGGTGTTTTGACATTCCAGGATTGCAGTTTTAAAACCTGAACCATCTGTGCCAATGTCTTAGGTGGAGCAGCCTGTCATAAACTCTTTGTTGGCCTCACAGCCGGGAGCCGTGAGGCTAATAACAGTACCGCTGTTAAAATTTACTGGGTTTCTCCTCACCAGAGTTCATTCTTCATTGATCAGAGTAAATCAACTCTCACCAAACCATAAAGCATCATCTCACAGCGATGCCGCTAATGATCTGCCCCTGCAGACAAGGCCCACTTTCTGAAGTGTTGCTGCCATATCAAAGCCTTGCTGTCTGTCTCCTCTCCCTCCATGGCCTCCTCACTCTTCATCTAATAATGGGAATTTACTGCAGGCGTTTTTTTTCCTGCTCACTTGGCGAGATAAACAGGCGATTGATGAATCAGGCGTAATGTGCGGGCTTACGGGCACAGACAGCACGCGCCCACAGTAAATATGTGCAGACAGGATCGGATTTCGGCATTAGCACTGAGGAGATGCATTTATTTGCCTCTCACCCAGGCTCATAACACCACTGAGCCTCAATTATCATGTCTGAGAGTAGCAGATAATACATGCAAACGGCACCACTCCCAACCATTACCACCACATATAGTATATATAGTTTGCTTTTCACTCTGTCTGTCTGAAGCTGCACTTCACTGAACAGTAGAGTGATTCTGTTTGTAAGTATCTCTTGTCTCTGTGTATTTGTGTTTGTTTGTGTGTACGTCTGCCTTGCCTGCCAGTACATGGAGTAAATAGAAAGACTTCATGAAATCTCTTACCTTCCTGCCCCCTTCTCCAGCCTAGTGCACACATGTGTAATAGAGTAGTATGTTTCAAATATACTTTTTCCATTTCACCTTTCCTCCCCTCCTATGGAGCATTAGTAATGTATGAGGGTTAATAAGGTGCAGGCCACAGTGTCATCTGAAAAGACATAGAATAAGATGGAGGAAAAATAGCCACTTTTTTAACATTTCAGCCAGACAGTCTCCTCTGCGATACCTGAAGAACAACTTGCAGCCCATAACCCATAAACTATAGGGAGCATATTTCAGTTTTACCTGAGGCCACCAAAAATAAATAAATCAATTGTAATAATAATAAACTTTACTTGTTTATCACTGTAAACAGAGTTTGTAGTATAATTTAACAATCAAATAAAGGTAAGCATCTTACTCATGAAATAATTTACAAGTAAAAACAAGAACATGCCTCAAGGTATAAGAATAGAGAGTATAAACAATAACATAGTAGAAATAAAAGACATCACATAAAAGCAATTCTATAAAAATAAGTTTTCAGAAGAAGATGATGGTGATTCTGACTAGCCTAAGGACCTCAGCACCTTTAGTCAGTAGTTGTTCCTCGGATGCCTGGTATCTCTGTATTGAGCTCCACCCGTACCCCGCTGGAACGACAGCCTAGCCGCAATACAGTGCTCTCAGCCTGGGTACACCACCAGCCTCCTCCCCCTCCCTGCCACCCACTGGATGTCAGCTATGAATTGTGTTTTGATGTTTCTTCAGACCTACAATTGAGCTCCATTCTCAGCAGCCAAAACAGACATTTGTCGATTCATATGCATCAGGGCACTTTTTCTCTCCCTCTCTTAACCACCGCCGCTCTCTCCTTGAGCTCTGTCTCTCCCAGTTTTAACTCTAGCGCTGCACTCAGTAACATCACTACAGTATGAGGATATGAGTGGCCATGCCCCCCCCCCCTGCTGTGAGTGGTGTCACATGTGATTACCATTATTTATAAAACTCACTCAGGCTCGGTGGCGAAGCCAGCCTCTCCCGGCCCTCCGCCCCACACACTACAGTCAATATTTGCACGCAATCCTGAACTGTTGAGAGTTTCCATGGTGGCGGGAGCCTCCATTACATGAAATATTCAGGGCGCGCGGAGACTCCCGTGAGGCCCAGCGCAGGGTTTTTACTCCGATTTGATTATACGACATGATTTTTTCATGAACCATGACAGTCCTGTTGAATTAGAGTCAGCTCTGGATCTTTGTGATAGTCACGGAAGCCTGAGAGAAGGAGGAGGAACCCTGACTCTCTGTCTTAGACTCTTCCTCTCTCTCTCTCTCTCTCTCTCTCTCTCTCTCCCTAAATTAGGGGAGGACAAAGTTAAGCAGAGAAAAAGTAGTACCCCTTATAAACAGAGGACATATACATGACAGTGATGTGCTTGCTAATACATAATATTGTCATGTCAGAGATAACAAATAACACCTTGTGTCTTATCTCCACACCAAATGCCTAATTGCCTTTGTTCTGTGTTTTTTAGATGAGGGCTCAACAGATATGGGTTTTTGAAGGCCGATACCAGTCATTTTGCATTGAAGCTGCCAATAGCTGATATTTATATTCAATATCTTTATATCTGACCATTTCCATGCCAAAAAAGTACAAATATATTCAAGCTTTCAGTATTTCTCTCAGAGTTTTATTCTTGGCAGGACAGAAAAGCTAATAACTCTCAATGAAGTCATTGAAACCATAATCATAATTATAATAATCACAATGAAAAAACATTTGTCAAACATTTGTCTAGAATCTGATCAAAATGTTGCATTACAATCAATTCAGGTGAATGGCCTCCCATAGACAACCAGTGCAGTATTGATCCATTATACAATAAATATGTAATCAACAAACATCATATTCATCATATCGGAAGTGGATGATATTGAATTTTAGTACAAGGCCAATACCGGCCCCATATATTGGTCTAACCCTATTTTACATTACCACCTCTCCCCATGAACCCCATTTCCTACGTTAATACTCTAAATGTTATATTTGACGTAGGTCTTCTTAATTTCTATGCCTATACTTCACGTTCTAGTCTATGTCTGTAATTATCTTTCTTATGACATACTGTATTTATTATGAAGTACACCAGCACTAATTTTCTCCCATACCATTATAAAACCACAGTAATTACAGCTACCCTCTGCTCCCTAACAGGATATCAAGCACTGCTTGTTTGTTGAAATGGTCAGCCTGGAAGCCTTGAGTACATGAATACACAAAGGAGAGGAGAGGAAAAGAGGAATGCATAATGAAGTAGTTGATGATAAAAGTGTCAGCATAGACAGTTATGGTATTATGAGCGTAAAATGATCATTAGGGGTTTCTAATGGTGAAATCAGTCATGCCACCTCAGACTGTCTTACGCAACACACAATCATAGCTTGTGTTAATGGAAGTTAACAATATTGCATTGTGCCTGTGTGAAGATTTTATGCCCCGTAATGTTAATTTATATTTTCTGTGTGTCTGGAAGCAGAAATATACAGGCATAAGCAACGTTTTAAATGATGGAACAACACTCAAAGTAGAGACATTGGGCCTCATTCACGAACGTGCGTATGATCAGATGTGTATGTGGATATGTACCAAGGATAACTTTTGTCAATATTTAACCCAGCTGATGCAAATGCATCTGATTCACATTTTATTTTTTGCAATTTTTCAACATTTGATCAAATTCCGCTTGACAGAAACATAGCTATATGTTATTGGCTTAGTGCTAAAGAGTTGCTGTGTTAATTTCAGACACTGTGTAAATCTAGTCCTGACTAGGACAGTCAAGGTCATTCTCAACACCTGTCTTTGGTCCAGTGCTCTGAATGATTGTCAGCCGAGTCCAACATTGTCGATTCTGCCTTTGGATTTACACCAACACCCATTCCTACACAGAGAGAGATACAGGGAGAGAGAGAGAGAGAGACAGGGAGAGGGTCGGAGAGAGAGAAAGAGAGAGACAGAGAGGGAGAGAAGGAGAGAGAGGAGATTATTGGCACCTGGCTTTAACAGACTGAATGTTGGCCTCCCAAACATTCCTGTTCATGTGTGACCCAGCATGAAACGACATGATTGGTCGGGGCCCAGCAACGTGCACAGAATGACAGGAATGTATGTGTGTGTATTTATGAGTGTATACCAATGCATGCACACTCACTTATATTGCAAACCACCCCTCTCCACCCCACCCAGCCACCCACCACCTAACACACATGCACACACACTGGCTCTGGCAGCACAGTGAGAATGGGACAGACAAAATGAGGACAAAACTTCCCTTTCCAATAGCTAACCTAATTGCTTTCCTCAGCTCTCTGGTGGTGACAATAGCTCACAATACTTTTCTATTACAATATAAATTATTATAGGCTAGAACTTGACTCTCCTTTTATTCATTGAAAATAGGAAACTTTAAACATCTGATGATTCTTCATTTCTTTTGCCATTTATTCTATAATCAAACTGTATTATCAGGCTTGTCTTTTATTAACAGACTTTTTTTTATAATTATCACAATATTATTTTAAATAATATCACATCACAATGTGTTTTGGGATTCTCATTAAACTACAAATAAATTAGAAGATAGACATTGTTGTTATTGTTATTTTATGGGTCAAATGTGTGACGTTCAGTCATTCCTACCATAAGGCTAGTTAGGTAGGTAATAACAAACAGACACAGGACAAATATATTGAAAGTGTTCAATGTTAATAAAGAATCTGTTCTGGATGTTTTAAAACCTCAACAATAATCTTTGGAGTATTGTTTAATTTCCTTTCTTACTTCCCAGAATGTATTTATTCTTAGGTTGGCTTTGGAATGACTGAAGTGAGATTTAGATCCTCAGATTGAGATTCCTTTATCTTTAATGAAAACAGAAACAGTAGCAGTGCATCTTGTCAGAGAAAATGTCACATTTCACATTGAGTTTCCTACCTGTGATGTGATTATTTCCCTAACCTTTAACATTCCTTTTTATTGCTGTTTTTAGTGACAAGATAAATTTAACATGTACTTACTTGAAGACGTCAGCGAAAGTTTCTTTCCTCTTGATAAATACAACTCAATTAAATTAAAATTCCCATCCATGACAGTCTACTCTATGAGTGCCCAATACATCATATCAAATGTAATGTAAGTCTCCATTCTGCAGGAAAAACAGCCAACTTAATACCAAACAATGACAGGGCAGGCCTACTTCTATGTGAAATAACCCAACTGTGTTGGGGTAGTTTGGGATGCTACTGCACTGCTAAGGAGGAGGCATACTGAGCCCAACACCTAGGTAGTTTGGCTGATAGTTGAATATGATCTACAGACCTCATTTAGCTGTGGTTATAGTATTATACTGGTGTGTACCCATACTTTCATCATGGATAGTATGCTATCAGGAGCTGCTTGAGGTCACCTAGACCAGAAAGCTCTTTTTGTGGATCTGGATTGCTGGTCTGGACACTGTGTTCCTGAAGGCTCTGCACCAGGCTGCAGCCACTTGGACATCATTCAATAATAAAACTCTTTGAGGCTCCAAATTTTTGCTCAGCAAATTCAAAGCTCTTAAAGAGGCTCCAAAACTCTCTGCAGATGGAGCAATATGATGAAGTGGGATAGGAGGCAAAAAATAAACATACATTTTCCACTATTATATGTGGTAAATGGACTCGGAGGTATTGCAGTAAAGCTGAATACTTAACCATGTTAGAGTGTTTCACAGTAGAGGAGGTAGGCTTATGGTTTAGTTGTTATGTAATGGGAGAAAGTCATTAGACACACAGATTAAGAAAATACATTTTCCATTTTCATGTTAAATATGTAACATAGTGTAACATCTAATATTTTGTACGTGTAACTTCATGTGGCAGTAAAGATTCATGAACTTTGTGAAATAATTTACATGCCATTTTCATTTCATGCAAGTGCTGTTTAATAGTGTCAGAGTGTTTAATATCTTGGTTATTGGGTAACAATGCAATTTTAGATAACATAATATTCTGCTATTCTTAGCATTAATATGCTCCCATTTGGGACAAACTACTAATAATGATTCTTCTTATTACTATTCTTATGTCTGTAGTGAAATACATCCGGACACGATGCATGTGTGACATGCCAATATTAACTGATGATATCTTGGCACTGATGTATTGTTCAGTCCTAGTACCTTTCACAGAATATGACAGCTGACACTGCTGACTCCATTCTGCCCTTCTCAACTCTGCAGTGACCAACCTTGCTCCGTAAAATGAGAAAATACAATGTGAAATGTTATCTAATGATCAACCATAATTAAAAAAAAATAATAATATAAAATGATGAATTCTGTTCTCTGTGCTTGTTATCCTTTGTCTTTCTGCTCATATAATTCTGAAAAAACTGATGAATAGAAAAAAATGAACTATCACAATTCTGAGCTTAATTTTACAGAATGATGAAGAGAAAATATTAAAAACATTTGTACACGGGACATACACTATGCAAGTTACAGTATGAAAACAAAGCTGGCAGTTCTTGTATACAGAATGCCGCCCATCACAAATCTATGATTCTTTCTGACTCCTCTCATCAGACTCATCCATGCAGACCTCCAATAAATCAATTTTGTCAGGAGAAAAGGTCAAGTTTGCATATTTGCCACCCATAAGGAGGCAGACTTTCACTGTTTAATCTCAAACTCTGATGCTGAAGGAAGCCTGATGCTATGGAACAAATCAAATCTGTTGCTTGAGAGTCCTGCTCTTCGTGAGGACTGGAGAGACAGACTGAGCAATAGTGTCTGATTGTTTGACAACACTGTCAGTACAGGGTGGAGTGCTGTACAAATGGCAGGGTGACATATCTGATGTGATTATGCCTCTTCAGTCTAGACTCTGCATGGTCTTGAGTGGATAAAGGCCAATTCAAATCCAAATTGATTGTTCAACGTCCATTAACTCGTCACACAAACTATGAGTACTGAACCGTGACAAAACAGGAAAAATCTATAATGTATACACATTCATGAAATTCATGGCAAAAGCTCCATTTTACTACCTACTTCATAAAGCATAAACAGTAATATGTGGGGCGGTAGTTTCAAAAGACTCTGTTATCACTACCTAATTGAAGTGGTAACAGCTTCATCGCTGCAGCCCCAGGGTGTGGAGAAATGGAGAATACAGATTGTGGTTATCTATTATGGTGCTAATTATAGGAATATGCCTTGGGCTCACCAACTGTCCATCCCACTACACTATCTGTAATCTAGTCCAAGACTTGAAAGCACATTACATGGTTAGGAGGATGCTGCACAGTGGATGTGGTACTCTCTGACTGTCACATCTTACAGCAAAAACAACTAAATTAGCTTTGGGATTAAATAAAAACATTCATTTGGGTTGTTATTTTGCAGGATGTGTGTGTGTGTGCGGCTGTGTGAGGATGATTAAGGTGTGACAGCTGACAGAGAGCCAGACACGAGGAAAGCGAAGAGGTCTTAAATAAGGCAGCAGCTTTCTCAACAGCGATACTTTCCTCCATACATTCTTCCCCTTCCTGAAAGGCTGCAATTACTATGTCTGCTGCTGTAATGCTAATGTGAAGAAAATAGCTCAGGCTAATTATTCACTTTGTTGTTCAGTCAGTAAGAAGGGAGAGAAAAGGGAAGCAGAGAAAGAAACAGTGAAATGGACAAAGGTATGCTGAAGGCTCAAATGTAGATAAATTAAATGTGCAACAACATTCCACTAGCTTCATGAAGTGTATTTAATTTCTTCCCTCTTAGTAAAAGATCATCCACAGTCATGGAAATACAGAGCTAAGACTTCTGAGAAGATAATTGTATAGCTCCATATTAGACCTCAATATCTCTTCCCTCTTTCTTTGTTTCCAGCCAGTACTTTTCTCTGAAGGCTGGATGGGATATAGTTAAAAAAAAATCCTGGAGCTGAATCCTAGGAAACAGAAACTTCTTTTATTGTCCTTGTATTGTGTGTGCTGAAGGTTGATCAGTTTGATTTATAGGACACTGTTGATTCAGAGAAATAGCAGGCCTCCACTCTGACTAGCAACCCTACAGTCAGCAACACACATATTACTGATGGCGGGTATTTTGATGGCTAGAAGGAAACTTTACAAACCAGCTGACATGCCGAAAGCATGCTTTCCTGACATCGCCCTTCACTTGTTTGCTTATATAATATGAATCTTTATATTTAGATCTATGTTTTTTGTCTGTGTCTACTAGGGTTAAATGGATATATCAGTTTGCCGATGTTGGCCTTTCATTAAAAATCAGCCAGTCAGTGTTGTCCACCTCTGACATGATGGATAGGATGCAGTTTGTTTGATTACATATTTATTGTATAATTGATCAATACTACACTGGTTGTCTATAGGAAGACCTTAACCTGAAATGATTCTAATGCACATACATGAGTATGTTTTATTTTTGGTAGTGTCATTCTAGGTTTCAATGGAGAGTTTTAGTCTCCCATGATCTAAATGCTGTTTCAGAGGCTTTTCCACCTCAACAAGAATAAAAGTCTAAGGGAAATAATTTGATTTTTTTTGTAATTTCTTGGCAGAAAAAGGATAAAATGTAAAGACATTGAATATCGGCACAATGTATGCAGCAGCTAGCTGTATAGTAAATACATTGTTTGTTGCACATTCATAGTTTTAGGAGTATCTTTGTTCCGAAGCTTTGCTGATGGGTTTTTGTAATTTCTGTGTTTGTAATTTATTTTCCAGCAATACTCAGGCATTTTCCCTGCTCATATAAAGTTGAGACCATTTCTGAGTGTTCTGTTTCTGAGGCTGTTTGTTTTAGTCACATAAATTGGCTTTTCGTGTTTTCTGTTTTATTTTGATGCTGATAAAATTAAGTAAAATGAACGGATTAAACCAAGACACTTTGTTACGAGGAAAACTCATCCTAGTGGTTTAATTAGACCAGGATTAAAGTCCTCTTATAAAGTTTGATCATTGTAATCAACAGAGTCCTTGAAATGTTATCCAGAAATTCTGTTACTGCTAGTAGTTAGTGCTCCCCTGGTGAGTGGCGTACTTAAGTGGCTTAAGATTTTATGTGGTCTAACATCTTGCTCTCCATTCTCAGCCTAAGTTATTCAGAAGTACTCAGTTTTCCTCTGATATAACATATATACGGTAGCAGACACAGCTCTTCAATTCTGATTGCTTCTATCCAGTGATGTAGTGGTTAATACAGAGGTGGGTAAACTCTCATCTCTACTAGCAAACACCAATATAAACAAAAATGTATTGTATTTTCAGAAAACAATCAAATTGTGTTTTTTTCCCCTTAAAAGACCCTATCCTTATATAGCTTACATCGATTTGGTGCTATGTATTGTAGTGTATAATATAAATTCATGTCATAAAGATTTATGTCAGCTCTAAAGTAGGTTGGTAAAGTCTTTTCCACAAATAAAAATGCAAGAAAAGGTGGGTTTTTCCCTCCATTCCTTGCTTCTATCCTGTCCCTTAAAGTGAGCTCTGAAGAGGAGCATTTTCAGATCGAAATATCAAATATAATGTGTTATTTTCTGCTGTTTATTTTTTAAATATGTAGGTTTGGCATCATTAACCTAATGAGAGTGATGACTACATGATGCCTGTGAGTGTTTCTGTACCCTAAGGTTGTTATGGCTCCTGTGTTTCCGATGATGGGCAGAGGCAGCACATACGTACCATTCCATTATTTATCATGCTGCAGCACTCAGCCAACTAATAGTGAGGCTTCTGTCTCCACACACACACATGCATAGACACATTTGCATGCTGGCACTTGCTAGTATGTGCACGCTTGACCACAACACTCATGGCACACACACACACACACACACTCACACTTGTCCATGACAGACTGGAGATTTCGCCTCGTCATTGTTTGCGCCCTTGACGCCATTGATTTAATTGAGTTGGATAGGTCCCTCTAATCCCCCGGGTTATTGGAATTTAACTTAAAAAAAAGACTTGTGGAAATGCACAAGCATCCAAAAGGGACAAGAAACACACAAAATCCATGAAAGCCTGCATCCTAAATGTACCACAGTATAGCAGACAGTGCTGATATAGAGTTATTGGTAAGGTCGCCTTGCCCTGATGATTTTATTCAACACTCAAAGGCAAAACTGATCATGGATCAACACTATTTCTCTGTCATGTTTTGTGATTACAGATCCAGCAGCTCCAGCAAGCTACTATATTTATTTCTACCAAAAATGAAACCACCTAGAGCAGTGTTTAATTTATAAATCAGGAGGTCGCAGAGTGCTGAGAATGGGGCGATCCAGTGAACCAGCATGTCGAAAAGATTATTCCCTCAAAGCTTTTTTTCCGTTCTGTGTATTTGAGTCACCCCATTTGATTCATCCCAGAATCAGCAACTGCATTCACTGTAAAATATCACTTTGCACAAACTCATCTTGATCGTCTTAACTCGTCTTTGGATGTATTTAAAATATTCAATAATATATTAGATTAGAAATTACAATGCTTGGTTTTTAATCTCATAAAATTAAACAAACAATAGACGTGTCTTAATGCATTGAAATTACAACTCAGTAAGCTTTTCAAATATATCTTTCACCTTTTTTGGTCAAATATAAAGGACAAAGACTGTGTGAGAAAGAAAGTGTTTTCAATCTATTAGTTTACACATTCTTATATTCAGGTGAGTTACAGACAACCGAGGATCAAATTGGTATCCAGTTTAATTAGTTCCACACTAACCACAACTACAATTTAGCTTTCAGTCCACTTACCACATACAGTTAATAATTAATCAGCAACTCCAACCACCATGTACCAACATTTGTATTATTTCAAATAACTACATTAAATCAGCTAAAATAGATACATCAACTAATTTAGGGAATGAATCAGAAAAACCTTCAACCAGGTAACTGTGTTGAAAGATGCCGACACATCAAGAGTTTTAATGAGAGGAAGTTCTTGCTGTGTGTGAGTCCCCTTTAATGTTCTGCACTTTATGATCCTAAATAATGAACTTGGCATCAGTTGATTAAATAGATGAGACATGCTGAGTCAAATCCAACAATTTCACACCTTCTGCAAAAAAGAAACAAACAGAGAACAAAGAAAACAAAGAGCAATCCCATCACAAAATAAGACAAATACTCCACAGTATGAAACAATTCAATTGAAAAGAACATAATATTATATGCAGAAGCCAAATAGCTGATAGTCTAATAAAAGTTTAACTGAACTTAGGCTAACTTATCTTTACAGCTGTACAATCTCTTCCCCATTCAGCAGCTATTGCTAACTTGCTATTGTGTCCATTTAAATGCCTTGTGTATAAACCAGAACCAGGTTAAACGCTTACTGACCAATATACAAAATTTCAGTAAGTGAACTGCTAACCCACTGAACGAAAAAAACTCTCTTTGTACTCTATTTGTACCATGCCTTTTAACCAAAAGGCGGCGCTGCATATATGGCTGAACAGTTTGTTCCGTCTGATAGAGCAAATGAGCTGCTAACCCATGCACTAGCAACTGAACTGCTGAACAAACTGAAGGAAACGAATCACTCACACTTGTCTTTTAACCAAAAGGTGGCACTGCCTACCCACCTGAATAGTTCATTCAGTCTGAATGAAAGATGTTATTTATACAGTAGCAACTGAACTGTTGAACACACTGTATCATGCTTGCACCATGACGTAGCATGCTGCATGGGTGTCACATAATGACAACAATGAACGAATGAACTGATTTGACTCAGTCACTTTAAAGTATCAATCAGAATCAGAATCAGAAACAGGTTTATTGCCAAATATGTTTTCACATACAAGGAATTTGTCCTGGTGTTTGGTGCATAACAAATAACATAAAACAATAATACAATAATACAGTAATACAATAATACAACTGAATTATTATTATATTATTATATATTATATTATTATTATTGATTCGTGAATCGACCAATCACTAACACAATTGAGGTCAGAACAGAACAGAATGGAAAGGTGCTGGATATCTTTCTAAGAATATCCTCTCTTGGAATGAAAAAAAAAAAAAATCTATTCAAATCCACTTAGTTTGGCAGATTGAAGTTAATTAAACATTTCAATTTTTTCACTTCTTTTTTTTTTATTTGTATTTTCATGAAGGTTCCTTCTTTGCCATTCCAGTTTGCCAGTTAGCCAACTTCGAATAGCTGTGGTTTCTTGGCTCCGCCCATTATATTTAACTCAGCCAATAAGGTTATGTCTGCCTCCCCAGCAGCTCTGCCTCTGATAAATGTTTGTAGAGCTAAAACTCCAATCTTCCTGTGTTTCCTCGACCAATACTGACAGTTGGAAGTGGTAGTGAGAAATCATGTTTTATGTCACGTTAACTGTTTATTCTTTTGTAGGGGGGGGGTTGTTTGAGCTCCTTTGCATGAGTGTATATATGAATGAAACATGGTAAAAACATATTTAGAGTTATTCTGTGAGTTTAAAAACTATGATAGCAAGTGGAGGAAGACAGAAACCTCTCTGTCATATGGATCCCGATGGTCCAGCACACTACAGGCATCTCGGGAATGCTATGTCCTGCAACTGTGTGAAGCCTTGAACTGTGTGCTTGGGGGAAGGGTTACCATCGGATCTGTGCGATGAGCTCTTCAGAGAGGAGTTAACATTCGGTCTGTGAGACAAGTTCTTGGTTACAAATCTTGATTTGTAAGTGTCATCCAATAAACCTTTTGCTATCATATGAGGTTTCTTATATGATTTGTTTTTAACCATTTATTCTGATACTTGAACTCCATGCTATATTATCAATTTAAGGATAATTTAATGCAAACATTTTACTCTGGTGTAAGTTTGGCATTCTTCCTTCATGCAGGCATAGATTCAGACTTGCTTCTTTGTTGAACCACCATGAAATGCACTCATGATGATACTACTGTAAGGCGCTTTGGATAAAAGCGTCCATTTTTGCTCAGTACACAGCATTCACCTGCACTGCATGTCTCTCCATTACAGTGAAATAAAGACAAATGCTGTATCTGGTTAGTCAGAGGCCATTAGGACCAAGCTCTAGAAAGGCATGTCTGGCAGCATGGTGCTCTCTCACCCTGTTTAGCCCCTATGATGGATGGGTCGTTTTATACACCATTAATCCATCCATTTGTCAATTACTAATGGAGATTTTGGGGTCGGGCCTGGGGTGGGGGCAGCTGTCAAGTGGCTGAATGCCACCTTGGATCACTGTTGACTTGTATTACAGGACCTGTCTTAAGAGAAAAACAGGGCACATTTAGTAATAATGATGTTTATTGCATTTGGTGATCAAAGCTGTCATTTCCAGTGGTCTTGAATTCAGTGGGAATCCATTCTGTTGCTGTATTATCAGCATGAATGTCAGAGTACAGTGTGTTGTTTTGTTGTCTAACAAGTACTCACTGCAAGACAAGGACCTTGCTTATGACATTATGACATATTGAGTGAGCAAATTATACTGGATCTCTGCTTGAGAAGAGCACAATTAGAGACCGTGAGCAACAGTAACAGATTTGTTCCCAGACACCTTTCAAAACACCTCTGTGAAAAAGAAATGGGGAATTAGAAGAGACATTGTAATCAAGCGTATAATGTTGTACAGTGTTGCACTCAATTATCTGTTACGTTATCCCGTTCCATCCATCTTTAGTGTTGAGAGTAGAAGTACACAAGAAAGAGTGTTTTTATATCCTGCACAGTGATGAATAGCATCAGATAATACATCTTACAATACAAAGCAGTAAAAAAAATAAAACTGCTGGTGTTTAGTTTATTGCTGGTGATATAATATAATATAATATAATATAATATAATATAACAAAACATAACATAATATAATCAGATATCATAATTCTAAAACAGAAACAAACAAGTTCAATAACCAAATAAATAAAGTTATTGTAAAAGTCAGTGCATTAGGGTCAAGTAAATCTCTTCTTAAAAAAAAGCATTGCTATCTTTTAGTTAATGAACCAGTGTCTTCAGTTTCCTAAATACTTAACAGACAAAGGTATCCCTTCACTTCCTGGGTAATTCTTAAACAATTCTACAATGTTATAGCAAGACTACATTATGGCAGGAGAATGAAAAATAGATAAAGAAAGAAAAGAAAGAGAGGTGGCAATCAAGTGAGCAGAAATAAAGGGGAAATAGACAAGGGTAAAAAAGCAAGCAATAATAAATAGAGCAGGTAGAGAAGAACAACAAGCCCTCCTGAATAGCTGAAGGGACATTACGGAGGTAAAGAGGTTTATGAGAAGCTATCTGCTGTCAGCCCTTGGAATTACCCCAGCTTGGTTGAGGGCTCTTTCCTATCGCCGTCCCGTTTTCTTCCCTCATCTCTGAACGATGGGCGGATGTCTCTTTAACAGCTGGGGTTACCGACACACCGGCTCTTGGACCTGATGAGCTGCTCCCTCTATTTGCTCTGTTCATTCTCCTGAGCACCGCGGCCATCCAGATTAGAGCCCATGGCCCATTAAGCAGCCAGGGAGGTGGGCAACCACAGAGGTGAAGCACAGATGTGTGTGTATTACTGTCATTCCAGTAAAAAAATGCCGCTGTGTACGTGTGTATTCTTGTATTCCTATCACATTTTTTATTCCTTGGTGTTAAGTGGTGTTTCTGTACTGCACATCCCAGAGATCACTTGTCAATCTAACGGTGTGGCCAGTACTGTGACGTCTTTTCCCTTTTATTTTCTGTTGATGAAGTTTGAGTGTCTGTAGGTACTACTCTTTTCTTTGTCTGTTCAGCCATGGTAGCTTTGCTGCTCATGCTAACTACCCAGTTTTTCATCTATTTATTCCAAACAAACCGCTGCAGGAAATGTAAAACACATTACTTCCTGTGCACCAGAAGTATTTCTCCAGGGAAAGACATACCCTACCCTGGGTATTTACTACAGCAAATGTAAAAGCTTTTTTTTTAACTGGGTGTAGGTTGAATCACTATTGTGTTATGTCAATCGGAGATAGAGAATAGCAAAACAGTTTATTACATTCATTTGTACGGAAATGTATATGGAAATGTCAGATTACTATAAGGTTAAATTTACTTTAAGGTTAGAGACTGGGGAATGAATTTCCTGCATTGGAATGTGCTCACAAGTATAGTAATACAAATGTGTGTTTGTGTGTGTGTGTGTGTGTGTGTGTGTGTGTGTGTGTGTGTGTGTGTGCGCGCACATGTGTGTGTGTGTG
>CABFOQ010019829.1:29434-46169 GCA_900660455.1 Gephyroberyx darwinii
TGTGTGTGTGTGTGTGTGTGTGTGTGTATGTGTGTGTGTTAGCCTGTCTTTGTGTTTCCATGTGTATATGTGTGAAATCCAGGTAGACTGAGCCCATGCACCAACAACAAATCAAGTGTGAAAAGCCAATTACAATCAGGTTCTCTGTAGTTTTCATCAGAACCGTGTTCTCAGTCTCCAGTTCCTTACAAAACATTTTAAACATACCACTGGAAATGGTTTACTGGAAAACAGTAAAACGTGAACCATAAACGGTTTCATATTCAGTCAGTCAGAGACTCTGGTGGGCTTTAAAGGCTTGGATACAGACATAATAAGCCTGGAAAGCAGTCAAACTACCATGCAAGACAGTTTTGCCTTTTTACAAACTGCAGACACGTGCATATACATCGTCACACATGCATACAAGCATGCAAGTCCACACACACATACAAACACAGCTGTAATGTTCTCCTCTGTGCCCCTACCTTGACAGGCCTGTGTTTACTGCCCAGACAACTCCATAAAGCCACGTCATGTAAATCAAGGGCTCACATTGATTTTGCAAACAAATCGGAAGACACAGCGGACTGTAAATTGCTACAGGCAAATTTGAAGTGTCGCAATCATGGTTTGTTTTTAAACCATTCTTTTTTTCCACTGTGAGTGTTTTGTATTATGTTGTTGAAAATGTTCAATGTCGTCTTGGCCTTGGGGGAGACAGAGTGAAGCTTTGTGTAAATGACAACTGAGCATTCCTCCAGAGCCATTGTGATCATTAAGGGTAGAAAAATGGGTCTAGTATCGCAATGAAGACCCTCGAGTCTTCAAGATTTATTGTGATGACAAGGTTCAATGAACCTCACAGGAAAAAATGTGCCTAAACTGCTTTAAATCATTGTTCAGTAAATCCCTTTTAATTGGATATATTGCAGATATGTTACTGGTAAATTTGGCTGGCCAAATGTACGCTGTACTTTTTTATCTATAATACTAAACAATGGCTTACTAGGGCTGTTGAACTCCATCTTTACTGTGCTAACCCAGAATAACACTGTTAAGGGAAAAACATACTGGTAAAAAAAAGCTATTGGTGATGTATTTTGCATGCCTGGGTCCATTTTGTTGTTTGGTGGTGTATTTTTTTATTCCCATAGCCGTGGCCAAATTCTGTGGCCAAATATGACATGGCGTCATGTTGAGATATTTCCAGGGCAAGAACAATGGAAAAGAAAACATCAACAGTAAATTGTAAAAGTAAAGTAAAAGTAAATGTAACAGTAAAAGTTTTTGTGTCAGTCCCTCAGAATTGAAGAGAAAGGGATAATGTCAAGGCTCACTATTTTGTACAAACATTCAACAATCATACAGGGAGAAATCCATCATAGAAGAGGAAGAGATACCACTTCCTTCATCGACAGCAGGCTCATCATAATGCAAAGCAGCTGCAAGACATGACAAGACATGTTATGAGTAAGGCGTGTGACTCACTTTTTCTCTTGCCATTTCTATCAATATCACTATTGTTATTGCTGTCTCCAACTACATGTAAAACAAGTGCCTGGATGCAACAACTCTAAGCAAGTTCTCTGGAGGATGTGGAAAGTCATTCAAGGAAATGTAAGAAATCACTAATTAAAGAAGACGAGGCGGGTTGAGGGAATGTGGATACCACAAAAAGGTAAATTAGAACACTTCATCACAAAATAACTCCTGGAATTCATTGAACATCACAGATTGATGATATATAACATAGTATCTGAGGGCAACATGCTACAACTTGACAAATATAATGCACAGAAACAATATGCACCCTCTCTTTATAATCTGTGTGAATTCTTTGAGGATCTAATTTTCATGAATTGAATGTAATTAAATTAAGCTAGCTAGCTAGCAAGCTGGTAGTAGAGATGCTAAACAGCCAACTAACTAGCTTTTTAGCTGGTTGGGCTTTAGTTTGGCATCAACCAGGCATTAGTTAGGAAATAAATGAGACATTCACAGATATGCTAAAAAAAAGTATGTGCAGAATTGCCTTTGGTGTATAGAGTTCGCTTGCTGGCTAACAAAGACTTTATTTAAAGTTAGTGTGCTCAGCGGGCTAAAACAGTTGCTTGGTTGGGAAGAGGCTACTGACTTGTGAGGGGTGGAGCAAGCCTTCAAAGCTGCAGCCTCAGAGTTGACCATGAAGGCATAATAGAAAGACAAGCATTTTTGAATGCCAGTGCCAATACCAATCTTTTTGATTGAAGCTGCCAATAGCTGATATTTTTGCTGACAGTGTCTTTAAATTTGACAATTTGTTTTGCCAAAATATTCATAATAATATTCTGTGTTTCACCTACAATGTTCTGAGCAGTGTAGAAAAGCCTCTGAAACAGCATTTAGACCATGGGACACTAAAGCTCTCCCATACTAATTACATTTTAGGTGGGTTAGCAGCTTCTTAAGGCAGGGTGAGGCAGGCTTCATTGCAGGTTTTACAGACTTACACCCCTGAAGCTGTTGAATAAAATCCTCCCACACCACAGTGGAATGATTTCTTCCTCCATCATTTGGAACAAAAGGCCAATATCGTCTTATCTGCTGTGTCCCAATATATGACCGTTAAACCATTTACTTTTTTGCGGTACCAACTTTTCCTCAACTTGTCTTGACACCTTCTACTTCAGTTCATGTCTTGCAGCAACGTATCTCAACGTGACTTCACATTGTCTATATTTAGCCAGTTAGTTATCTGCAGGAATAAGAAAAATTCACCACCAAACAACAAAATGGGCCCAGAAATGCCAAGTACATGGCCAACAGCTGTTTTTTAGCAGTGTTAAAAAGTGTAGTAAGGTGGATTGTTCATTTAAGTTTTTTCACAGTTTGGAGTCAATCCAAAAGGAGCCTAGTGCTGTATCGGTCGGCACTCTATTGTGAAGAGGACATTACTGAAGTGTTATAAAGTCTCATTGTCTCTGTCAGTTGTGCTGATGTGGTCTTGTTCCAGCTCTTTGGCTGTGATGAGTACAGATGGACGGAGCTCATTCTCTCTGGACAGGGGAGACCCATAGCTCACAGTTAGGTTCGCTATACACTACAGTCACACCTCATTGACCCCCATTACAGCAAAGGAAACCAAATCATTGCAGGGGGGAGGTAGTAGAAGACCTCTTCTCAACAGCTTGCCCTATTTGATCATCATTCTAAGTCATCACCAGGCTCAGTCTCCAGATAAATATTATTTAAGTCATCTGTGAGATGTTTTATTTTGGTTTCTTAGTAGTTATAATAGTAGTAGTAGTAGTAGTAGTAGTGGTGATAGTGGTAGAAGTGGTATTGGAAGAAGAAGAAGAAGGAGAAGAAGAAGAAGAAGAAGAAGAAGAAGAAGCATAGCACTATTAAAGGCTAGGGGAAGTTCAGCTTCCCCCCAAAAAAAGAAAATAAAAAATATATTGATTTAGTGTCTTTTGTTGTGTACTTTTAGATTGTTATTCTACAAAATTGTGTCTATCAAATGTATTTCCATGATTTTTTGATATGATGGATGGTGTCTTGTCTTCTCGTCACATTTGAAAAAAATGCTGCTTTTTAGCGTGAAGTGACTTAGCCATTAGCATTAAAGATCTTGGCCATTAGCTTCTGCAAAAGCAAAACCCCCACTCCACCCATAGGATTATTTCCTCTGTCAGGTTCATGTGCTTGCAAATAACAAACAAACCATCTCAAGCAAAAAGCAAAAACATTGCAGGCATGTGATAGATTCATGTTGAGGTCTAAAGAGATACAGTTGGGGCAAGGGATTGAAAATGCTCAGAATATTTAATTCTGTTTCCCTATCAATGACAAATCTACAACACACTACCACCAGCATAAAATTCCTATAACCCCCTCTTTCACTGAGAGGCACCATAACATTTATCCATCTTTTTATAGCTGCAGTACATCTGCACTGTGACGTTAATAGTTTGATCCATTTCTGTAGTGTGTACGGCCTCCCTCCAGCTACAATAGACACAAACTGGCAGCTTTGCAACGTCTTTGCATCTTGTACTGCACAAAGTCAGTTGGCAGCCTCCCTGCATTGTTCAGTGATTGGCTGTGAGCTAAGTGGTGGTGACGGATTGTGATGTTGATGTATTTACCTCCTCAGTGCTGACAGGAGGCTGTTCCTCTGCCCTGATTGACTGGGCCTCATCACAGCAGCCAATGTTGCTTTGTTTAACCCGGGCAGGTTGGGGGAGAGTTTGCTTACTGACTCGATCAGACATCCATGGAGATGAGAGGAAGACCTTCTCTAATCTTGGCTGACATTGGCGTCTTGGCAAAGCATAGCGGCACACTGCTGCACTGCAACTGAACATGGTGCTACACTCGCTGAGACAAAGTTTGCTGTAAAGGCATATAGGGTGATCTGAACACGGAATGGCTTTTCCACATTGGCGCTGTCCGGTGAAAACCATGTATATCCAAAATGTCAACTTTTTGGGAAGTATAAAAACAGCCTTGTTTTATCTTGACAACCATTCATTTCTGCAGGGGGATCCAATGGGTTTTGAACAGGGGTATAAAGTACTTGAGTAATTGTACTTTGTTACTGTACTTAAGTACTATTTTGGGGGATTTGTACTTTACTCGAGTATTATTAAGTTTGTATACTTGTACTCAATTAAATCTTTCAAAAAAAAACAACAACTTTTTAATCCTTACATTTAAAATTCAGACCTTCAAAGTATTTGGTACAAATATTGCAGGTCCAACAAACTTTAGAAACTTTAAATTGTATTATTTTTTCACTGGCTGAACTATTAACCCTATGGCCGTACTTTATTTAAAAGTATAAACTTCTTGACTTTTAATTAAGTGTACTTTTAGCTTTATAGATACTTTGACTTGTAATTGAGTAAGATTTTGAACCAGTACCCATACTTTAACTTAAGTATAATTTCTGGGTACTTTTTACACCCCTGGTTTTGAAAGGGTTTCATAACCATGTAATTCTTCAATTTGAAAATCACCAAAATTGGAGTTGAGAGGTTTTCACATGACCAAAGCAATATGCTGGGCCTTAACTGCAGGTGAAAGAGGTGCAATGCTCATGCTGGCTAAATGTCTATAGGAAGTTATCAGGCTTCTTTTTTTTCTTTGATCACTGTTGGGCCAACAGCGGAGCTGTATCTGGACAGAAAGGCAAATTTAAAGGTTCAGACACATCTACTCTGTGTAATCACTCAACATTAAATGAAAATTCTTTCAATCAAAAATGTGTTGTCAAACTTATGCAACATGCAAATCACAAATACAAATACATTATTTATGCAAATGCCGCATTTTTTCAACCAGCCTAGACCAAGGTTTCACCAGGTGGGGTTTAAAATGGGGTCCAGGAATCTCCAGGAGTCCTTGAAAGAGTTCCGGGAGATGCAACAGCAAGATGAGAAACAGTTTAAATTCACTATTATTTTGTTCACTAGACCATGAGCACAATGAGAGTATAATCAGAGGTACTATCACCTCTCCCGACATGACACCTACGGTAGGGACAGTTATGTAGTTATTCACGAATCATAAAAAATCTTCTCAGATTGGGTTCTTTGGGTAAATCTTATCAGAGGGGGTTCTTAGGTCTAATCTAATCTTTTTAGGAGTCCTTGTGGAAAAATGTGGGAACCCCTGGTCTTGAACCAACGGATGGCGCATACACACACACACACACACACACACACACACGCACACACGCCATTGCCTTGTCAGCTAACCCCCTCTAGTGCCGAGCATCCAGCACAGATGCGTGCAGTCTCCCACTGTAGCCGCCGCTCCTGCTGCTCCTGCGCTGCCTCCCCACAGTTTCTCCCTTCACACCGTCTCCCTCTCACTGCTGCAGCGGTCCGGGCTGGAGACAAGGAGCTGGGTGACAGCGGCACATTACCGTGCCATCGGGATTTCTGAAATCTGTCACGTCTCAAATCCCGGACTCCTGTGCGCTACGGAGACGCACCAGATTCAACTAGACTCTTCAGTCTCTTTAAAATAACGGGGACTGAAGTCTGTGGCAAATCCTCAAAGTTGTTATGATCTAAGTATTCCCAGCCTTGTCTGAAATTTTTATTTCACTTTTGATATTTTGGTGACTTTTACTAAAACATCCCAGTTACGCGCCGCCGCCACCACCAGATAAAACGATGGATCTCTCCTTGTCCCGCCGCCCGGCACGTCTCCCCATGCAGGACCAAATGTGAGGACCGGCACCGGTGGATCAGTGGTTCTGGTGGATCCAGCAGCGCTCCTCTATGACCACGTTTCCCCTCGGACAGAAGTACCGCAGATAATGCCGGTGGTGGATGTTGCAGCAGACATGAGTTTTGGAGAAAGATTTTTCCTCATTTCGCTTTTTCTTGGGATTGTCCTCACTCGCTCCGGCCACAGTAATCAAGGTGAGATGCAGTCTAATGATGCATTCAGAGGTACTTTTAAACGAACCTGAGCTTGTTAAACTATATACTGAGGATTTCTTTTCCCCTTCCATTCCTTTCCAATTCCCAAATGTTTTCAAGCAACATTTTTAACCATGGGTCATTTTTCTATAGACGACTCGCGGTACTCTGCTATTAACAGCCCATTCTAACAGTGCCCATCATAATTAGTGAACCGAGCAGCAGATAACATCCGATCAATAAAAGCAAAACATCAATGAGAAAAGATACTGCGCCACTGGCCCTCGTGGTATGTGCGCCAAGAGAGAAGTTTAAGCTTATGATGACTTAGCCTACCAGGGATAGATAACTGTTTTGTTCTTGTCTATAGGTAATTAATTAATAATAGGGTATTAAAAACGAAACAAAAGAGAGGAGTAAGGCAGCTGCGGCTTCTGTTTAATGATACAGGGAGTTTGATGTTAACAAGAACCTAAAAAGAGAATCATAACATAAAAGCTGAACATTCCTGCTTGTAAATTCATTAATAATGTCATTATTATGATTTGTCATTCTTCACATTGCCACGGAATAATCAAGAGTAAGTAAAGCATTAGGGACTTTAAGTTTATTATTATTTCACTCTGTGAGTTTGAATTGCCTCAGCCCAGTCGCACGCATTGAATCTCAGAGTAAAATGAAAAGCGCTTTTCATGGAAATCGGCTGCTGAGGTGACAAACCCAAGGCTGCTTCTCTAATCACTTCTACATTACAGACACACACATATAGACTCTCTCTCTCTCTCTCTCTCTCTCTCTCTCTCTCTCACACACACACACACACACACACACACACACACACTAGAGGGTTCTAAAGAGAGAGAAAGAGAGAGAGAAAGTGTGTCTGTGATTGTGTGCACATGACTGCATGTCTGAGTTTATGCTGTGCTAGCATAGTGTGCTGTCCACCTGTCTTTTTGTGTGTGTGTGTGTGTGTGTGTGTGTGTGTGTGTGTGGGTATGTGCATGTGCCTTTGTGGCTGCATGTGCACCCTACCTACCATCAGTCAGGTTTAAAATAGTCCTATTGATTGTGCAGGGACACAGTGGGATCTGCCCCCCAGGTTATATTTTATTGTTCTCTCAGTTCAATAAGAGCGATGCTGCTCCCTGTTCTCCTAGACAGGTGCTACATAACAGCCTCACTCTGTGTTTTTCTCTGCCACAGATTGAATGATTGAGCTGATGTCTAGCTCAGTCTCTCATATTGACTGGTCTGGGACCTCAGCGTTCTCTACCACAGAGCCGTGCAGCTCACTATGGCGGAGCTGATAATAACTCAGATAATAAATAAAAGTATCTCATAATGTCTCTAGGAGGCATGAATCTGTATCATCTGGCTTTACGTGGCAAGGTGAGACTTACTTCAGCTTGACAATGCAATATGTTGTTTCTGTAATTACACAGCTTATTTTTTACTCCGGAGCAGCACAGTGAATCAGTAGTTAGCGCTGTTGCACACAGCAAGAAGTTTGCAAGTTCTCCCTTTGTTTCCTCGCACAACATGCAAGTCAGGTGGATTGAAGACTCTAAATTGCCCGTAGGTATGAATGTGAGTCTATCTGGCAACCTGTCTAGGGTGTTTCCTTTCTTTATGCCCAATGCATGCTGGGATAGGCTCCAGTCCCTGTGACCCTGAAAACGAATAAGCTTGTTAAGAAAATAAGAGTTTTTACTTCCACACAACAATACACTGTGTTGTTGTGTAGGGTACCAGGGACAAAATGGACACCGTGCATGGGGGTATTGTAGTGTAGTGTGATGCCTTAGAACACAGAGAAACAGAACACCAAAGATTGGGGATTTCACAGCCAAAATTGGGCTAGATGTCAGCCGTAAGGGGAACAATGAAAACCAATCACCTCTAACTTCTCGCTTGTGTGCCTCCTCTCAGTGCAACATATCAAACAATCCCTCACATCATCCCAACTGGGATTGCAAACAGTTATTAACAGAGCTCTACTCACTCACTGCCAAGTTTGAACAAGCTTTTTTTTCCCCGACAATAGCTCTCTTCCCATAATCTCTATTTTTTTTTTTCATTTTCCTCCCTTGCGATATAAAAAATGAAAATGCATGGAACTCATTCACTCACCTGATTTCAAGCCCTCGTAGAATTTTGCTGAGCAGAGGATTGCTCATCCCTAGGAAATCAGGAGAAACGTCTTTGTTCCACGGTTCTGATATTCTTCAGGTTGTTTTTCATGATAGAGAATCAGGCATGAAAATCAGGGAGCCAATCCATCCTAGGAAAAAAGGATGGGTCAAATAAAAATACCTCATGTGAATCCTGGTTTTGTTGTGCACATGAATTTCACTAAGACATCGCTGGATCTCTGAAAGTTTGTGAAAATCAGTTTTTGAAGCCAGGCCACAACACATGGCAGAACACAGTTTGTCTATACAGTTGCTTACAATATCAGTACATAAGAATCATAAGACTCTAGCTGTGAAATAAATGTGGTGAAAAGAATTCAGCTGTTTATATTGATTTGCGTGGATAGCTAATTAAAGCTTTTGGCTGCCGTAGTTAGTCTCAGTGGCACCACCTGCAGAGCGCCAAGCTCACTGCTGTAGATGCAGTAGACATCCACCATCAGTTTGCTGTCAGGGGAAATCAATCAATCAGTCAATCCGGAGCACCCGCAGAAATGTTAACGCTGCACCTTTGACTTGAAAGCCACGGTGTGTGTGTGTGCGTGTGTATGTGTGTGTGTGTTTGCACATGACATGTTCATTGTAAATAGGAGGACAAAAGCACATAATGTATTTCAGCAAGCAGGTTCTGCATGCATGATTGCAGTTGGATTTATATAGAAACCTGTACATTTCACACATACTAAAAAAAACAGAATTGGCCCAAAATGTATGCAATTTGGACATATAATAATAATAATAATAATAATAATAATAATAATAATAATAATTTAATTTAAGAGTACTAAAGCCACTTAACAACAAGAAGAAAGAAAGACAACATAGTTCTGTGTCCAATGGATGTCACATATATGTGAATTTGTTTCTGTATGAGAATCTCGTATGTCAGTACTGTATGGCCTTGAAGTGAGATGCAGGAGAGAGCAAAATACTCTGGGCCATTTGAAATGTCTGCTGACAAATGGTCCGCTTGAGAAATATATCCACAAAGACGCCCTATCTATGACTCCAGACTTAGAGACTCTTAATTTTATCAGAGCCGGGCTTCTGTGAAATCATCCTGTTAATAAGATTTTGTTGAGTTGATTATTCAATTGTAAGGGGACGTGTAGTGACACTGATCCCTTGTTGTTCAGTCTTGGAACAACTTCACATTTACTGTCAGGGAAACCAACTCCTGTCAAAGTAGTAGTGGTATGAATTTAAGTTAATTTAGCCCCTAGACTAAAGACAGAATGGGGATCGCTCAGGCATTGGCACGGCCTCACTTTCTACATGGAGTAAAAAACTTCAGAGAACGATTGATCAAATCATTCTTTTTTAAATGGTCTTGTAGATGTGAGAACAAGTATAGAGACTGTTGCAATGTTAAAAGCTCAATTCTCACTGTTCTCTAACCATGCGTGCCTCTTCAATTATTGCCATAAACTCCCTTCACTAATCTCTCATTCAAAAACATTTACAGCGTATATCAGATCTAATCAACCACATTCAAAGATTTGCTTTGCTGTCATTTATTATGATGTTGAATGTTCTGTTTGATCTCGGAGGCGTGTGGAGACGTGTTGAAATTCCTGTCATGCCTGTCAGATTGCCTCTGCTATGGATAGCCTTCAATTTCACAGCGCACCGTCCCCTCATCTGTCGAGAGCGCAGCGCTTTGTTTACACCACTAAATGACAATGTGTACGTCCCCACCCCTCCCCTGTCGAGAGCTCAAATCAATTTTCTCAAGTCTGTGTTCATTTCTCAAATGCTATTGTTTGTCTTTTTACGAGACTTGCTATTTACCTCTATAGGTGTCTAGGGAGTGAGACTTGCATACATTTCATTTTACTTGCAAATAAATAGTGTTTGTTTTTATTTGAAAATCAAAGGCTCGCTATGTTCTTTGAAACGCCACACTCTTAAAAAAAGGGACCAGAAAATGGTTCATTAGTCTTTTACCACAGCAGATGGCCTGTTCTCATGTCAAGTTTGTAGTTATAGTGATGAAAAGTAATGCAGCGTAATTTTGTATGGGAGGTGCGTGCAGGACGTTGAGCTCACGTGACATTGAAATAGCAGGGAGGTAATGGTGGTGAATGGGTGTGTATGCTTCCCTTTAACTCTCTGACCCTGCTTCAACTCCTGACGCTTCAGTGAAAGAAAGTTTTTCTTATTTACCCTTGACCAAAAACCTACGCTAACATTGACCAAAATTGTGTTATTTACCTAACCTCAAGTTTGATTTGATTTTGGCACAACTAAAGCAGTTTTATTTGATTTGTTAGGTTGGTTGTGTGGCTGGCCAAATGTATGTTTAGTGCGAATCAAGGGTGCATAACGTTTCAGAAGACATCTTCCATCATTGTTGTGGGAACACGTTGCAGCAGAACCCTTTATCTTGCTATAAGGAACCATTTAGAAAGATTATCTATAGCCCAAAAATCCACAAAATGCTCCAAATCAGCACCATTAAAATAACCTTTTTAAAAAAACACTCTAAGGTCTTCATTCTGAAATACCAGTTTTCATTTTAACAAATCAGAGGGCCCGTTGAGTCACTACATTTATATATATACTACCACTAGCCTCACCAAAGAACTCTTGAAGAAGTAAGTACACCCTTTCTGGGTGTACTTACCTGAGATAGGCTGCAGTATGCACACCTCCAGACAGCCAATATCAACAATCCTCTGAATACCTCTGCTTCTGCCCCTAATTTTCATGAATCAACACTGGGTTAGACTGTCTCTGGGTCTGTTGTTAGGTCTGTAGTTATTTTTGGGGTGTTTGTGTGGCCTGTAGGCTGGACAGGAGATGTCATCATTCTACTGGAGCTCCACATATTTATGAGTTGGCCAGCTCATGTTCTATTTATATCTCCCAGTGGAGGTCCCTAAGGACCCTCAGCTCTAGGCAGGGTGTATGGGTCCCCTATTGAGAGCTAACTCTATGGAGGGATGGAGAGAGAGAGAGGGAGAGAGAGAGAGAGAGAGAGAGAGAGAGAGAGAGACACACACAGACAGATGGTTATATCAACCCAGGTACATATCCTGTACACCGGCAGGTAGGCTATTCAGTATCCATGCATTCAAACCAGTATAGACAAGCACATACATAGTATATATAGCCACATGCGCGCGCGCACACACACACACACATACACACACACACAATGCTGTTTTTCTTAGTTCCTGAAATGGTGACAGTTTTTCACACAGCAGCGGTGATATTCTCCTGCCTCAATCTCTGTCTCTGCTGGAAGGTCTTCCACTCTGCTTCTTTATGTACGTCGGCCATGGGTGCTTTATTTGGGTCAAAGTGAAGTGTGAAACGGCTCACTACTGTGTTTGAGTGACAGTGCCAAGGCTGGGTAATTAGGCCTTCCTCCATTGACTGTGCTGCTGACTGGCCCACAGTAGCCAAATGATGTCCATTAACACCATTTGCACTGCCAGACAGTCCTCCAGCCTGGCACTGACATGGCACAGACCTGGCACTGGTTGGCAGAAAAAGACACAGAGACACTGGAGCAGACCCAGGACCAGCCAGCATGGAGAAAATACAAAATAAAAGTAGAGGAGCAGAAGATTGGGTGGAAGGAGACAGAAGGATCAAAACAAGAGCTGCCCTAGCATGGCAGTTTAAGTTTTTGTAAATGAAGTCTATTTGAAGGCTGTCTCCTATCATTGAACAGGGCGGTGTCTGACCCTGCTGACCCTGCCTTAAGGAGCTGCTAGCTGACCCAAACAAAATCATTTGTATGGGTTAAAGATATTGAATGCAGGCACTAATTGTCAGCCATTGTCGGCAGCTACAAGTAAAAAAAAATCTGCATTGGCCTTGAAAAACCCAAATTAGACTTAAATTGTCATTCTTCTCTTCCTCACCGTTTCGCCCTCTTTCTTTATCTTTCTATCCTCCCCTCTTCCTTCAATCCCTCTGTGCCCAGGGAATCTCTTGTGGGTTGTCACTCCCAGCTGTCAGTCATGTATATGGATTTATACAGACAATATTTCTATAATATTACCTTGAAAGGTCAGGGGATAGAGTTAACTGATAATTCAGCCCATGCTTTAGCATACAGTCTCTACACTAGGACTTCCTATTGTATTCACATGAGCACAGCAGCTTATTGCTTAGGCCTCTTCTTACTAGGGGTGGAGCCGAATCTGAATCCGGTATTCGGCAAAGCACAAATAGTGGGTTTTTACAAATATTTATTTTGTATAAATATTTTAAAAATTATTTGTTTTCGGGAAGAAACAGGTCAAATAGCTGGTGGTCCTCATAACTGAGCGCAGTGGGTATTTGTGCTCTGCCTGCCTTCCTGTCACGAATAGGAGAGGAGGGGAGAGAGGCAGACTGATGTAGTACATTGCTACGCCACTATTTTGTTTATATTGATTAGTTGTTGTTTTTTTTACCTTAACTGGTTTGCTGAGGTAGTTTATTATAACGTTACTTGTCATTTGTTTGGCCGAGAGGAGGAGATGAGGCTACGTTAGCTCTGGCAGTGTAGTCACCAGCTAGTTCACCTACACGCTGTGTAGTCAGTCAGACTGAGTGTTGCACGGTTGCAGATATCACACCGGAGAAATAGAGCACTATTGATAGCTAGACGCAGCGGAGCTTGTTTGATCGGGAGGAGATTAGGCAGCCGTTTGCCTGTTGGCCCTGTAACTTAGCCTATATTGTTGGCAGTGTAGAAGTAAGTCTACCTTTTGTGTGATTCTTTCCAATTGCATAGACACTTGACAAGGATTGAAATATTTGCATAGCCTGTTAGGCTACTCTCCATTTTGCAGACAGCAAGATCTATAGTTATAGTTAGCTCCATTGTTAGCTCTGTTGTCTTCTAGTTAAGTTACCTCCATAGTTAGCAGTCTATTTTTGACCACTGATTTACTGTCCCCCAACCCCTAGTGCTGTCTGGCAGCATTTCACAGTCAGTGCAGATCCAACCAAGGTGATCTGTTAAGTGTGTAAAAGTAAATTCAGCAGAGGCAAAGATGTGAAACATCTGCCAACATCTGCAATGCACAATCACTTGCATTTCAAGCATCATATCCTGGTATCCACCCAACCCCCCACAAGTACCACATCAACAACACAGCCATGTCCTATCCCTGCAAGTCACTCTTCTACTTCACCTATCGTATCTGCTTTTAATGCAAAACAGGTTTACCCACCCAACCACCCCACAGCAAGTGTGGATTAGGAACTGAATGTTAGTTTTTTTCTTTTCAATGATATTTATTCAAGATTCAAGAACTTTATTTGTCACATACACATACAGGGTGTGCAGTGAAATGAAAAATATATATATATACAGTCAATGGGCAAATGTTTTGTCCAAAGCGATTTACAAAGGTGATTGTCAACACCATGCAGGGATCAAACCCTCAACCCTGAGAGTCTGATGCTCTACCAGCTGAGCTATCCAGGCTTATGATTATACATGTTTATTGGTTTATGAAAACCACAAACCATTATTACATTTAAGTGTTCATAATTATTATAATAGTTTATTGAAGAACACTTATATTAACACTTTAATATCCTAAAATTAGAAGTGTAATAAAAACATAAACAGGATTGTTATGCCTATTTCCACTTTCATTCGAATATAAATACAAATAATTTTGCTGCCTCAACAAATACAGGTACAAATACAAATACTGGGCTGTCTGCACATCCCTACTCCTTGCACCATACGTCAATGGATTCTCAGAATGTGGGAGCAAGAAATAAACATTTACCATTTGAATGCCCAAGACATGAATGTTACTCTAACCTGCTGCCACAGATACAATTGCGGACAGCAGGGCTGTTAGATTGATGCACAGATTCAAAACTTTTATATTGTATTGTTATTTCAATAACATACGCCATCAGGGAACACACTTACATATACTTGTAAATTATTTATACTCTCATTTTAACATGACTGAAACAAGTGGCTGTTTTAATATTGCAACATATGAGCATGTGAAACATTTTCCTTTTTCTGAAAGTAGTCATGAAATTTAAACAGTACTTCACCTCAGGTTTAACTTTATTTGTCACAACTGGCAACATGCTTTATTCATAACTAAATATAGGAATGTAATAACAGTAACATTGCATCATAGGGCAAATTTAATCATTGACCTTGTCACCCTTTATCATTGTGACATTATTGTCAACATTTTTAACATTAAGATTGACAAATCTTGGCTATCTTTCTCCAACCAATATTGATGAGGCCCATGATGGTAGAGATGAAAGAGAATTTGTACCTGTGTTGGGGGAACAGTGGCGCTTCTCTCATTCAGTCATGCTCACATCCACTGCCACACCAGACAACAATGTTACCTTTTTGTTGTTTATATTATCTTATCAATACACAGGATATCATATTGATGTAGTCGTCCCTTGTGCCGTAGACCAGGGTGAGTGCATATATAGAAACCTAGTTTAGATTTACAAGGAATTGGGGGTGAGGGCAGAGAGTAGAAAGAAACCCTTTAATCACCACACATACAATTGCTAGAAACCATATGTTAGGTTACGATCATACAGGAGGTGTTTTTCAAGGTGTTTTTTTCAGCAAGTCTCTTCCAAACTATCTGCTTCACGTTTTGCGTGTAATGTGTTTTGTGGCACTCCACACTCCAAGGTGTCTCAACTTTAGTGTCTCAACTTTTGCTGTACAGCGTATTACGTTTTTGTCATCCTCTGATTAATTGAGAAATCAAATTGCCCGAGAGGCGCAACAAAAATCTGAGGATGAAAAGGCATACGAAAGAAATGGAGGTGGTCTTATTGTGTATAAGCTGTTTAACAAGCTGAACAACCGAACTGCTCCACTGTCAGGATAAAATAGCCCTTAAAACAGGCACTATGTTGGTGGAGCTCTCGGACGACGTGATAAATCTCTAAGAGGACCCACTTTCACTCTGTACTCACTTCTTCCATTTCTGAATGGGCTCCTCATCCTCTTCCTCTTCCTCAAGACCAAGCAGAGAAATTGCTAACTTTCTGTTGCCCATTTTTATTTTCATTGATGTTATCCCCTTTTTACTTTAGATTAAATAGGATAGATAGATTGCTTGTTCAAACTTTGTGTTTCATAGCAACGACTGATGTAATGCTCCTTTCACGCTATGTGCTCTCATTGGGAACAGTAGGGGTTCATACAGAGAATAGTAGTTTTCCAAGTTTTTAAACCATTTGATTTAATTGCAAGATAACACTATACAATCCAACCAAAAACTCAAAATGCCAAAGTAAACTAAAACAATTCAATGACAAAATCAAAGTGGTACGTTTACTCAATAACAGCCTAATAGCTGCAAATAGAGCAAACGCCTGTAGCTTCTATTTATGTTGAGCTCGCAATCACCAGTTCAAACATTAGCCAAACATTAGCCATAATATTCTCTCCGTAGCAAGGCCCACTCTAAAGATAATGTTAGCTACAAACTCTCTAGCAACCAAATAGTCATAAAATCATCAAGCAGAATCTGAAATAACTAATCAAATAGTCAATTCTGTAGCGATGAGCCACTCACTTCAATCAATGCCAAGACCCTCCCTCTGTCTCAGTGAATCCGCTGGATGAGCCACATCTCCTGGCACATTAAAATGATTAAATCAGGGGGCAACTGGGGGCAACATTTATGTTCCACACATCAGATATCACATGACCATACATTAGAGGAAATCACAGTTTAAAACCATTACATAGACTTGCAGGGGCATATACAGCTGCACATTAAAATGTAGGAGAATGAATACAGGAAAGCCAAGACAGATGGTAAATCAACTGTTAAGGCTTTTACAAGACAGATGGAGCTCCAACTAGCCTCTCTTAAAAAGCCTATATCAATCTACATATCAAGGCAAGGTGAGTTCTTGAAAAAAATCCGCTAAATGGATTGAACATATGGACATTTAATAATTATTGGTAACATTTTCAATGACTACCTTATCTATAGTGCCCTTTAAATGAAGAATTATAATATATATATATATATATTATATATATAATATATAATATATATATATAATATATATATAATATAATAATTCATAATTGTGATTTTTTTGTTAATTGTATTTTTAGTAAAGGCATCTAATGAACATGTATGACTATATTTATCAGAGGTTGTC
>CABFOQ010019838.1:2371-13376 GCA_900660455.1 Gephyroberyx darwinii
CCGGGCATAGCCAGGGGTGGCAGACTCAAATCAGGGCAGACATATATTTGGATGTTTGCACACACACACACACACACACACACGCACACACACACACACACACACACACACACACACACTCTCTCTCCCACACACACACACACACACACCCACACACACACACACACATACACACACACACACACACACACACACACGAGGATGGAAGTAAACTGTACCACAGATTCAATGTCAGTCTAAAGATCTATACTATGGTCATGAACCAATGAAAAAATAAGTCATTGCCATGTATGCCATTTATCTATATTTGGACCAGTTACTTCTTTGCCATTTAGGTTTGTCAGTTATCTAATGGTGGTTCTTTAGCTCCGCCCATTTGAGGTTTAACCAATGAGATTATTTCTGCCTCCATTGCAGCTCTGCCTGTAATGTTTGTTTAACTAAAACTCCAATCTGCAAACTGCAGTAGCAGGCTGTACTGTGCACTGCATGGCCATGCTGCAATGCTAGAGCAAGCTTGGAGACTCACCTTGCCACCACCAGGCTGGTGTTTGATGTTGTCTGTGGAGCCAATCTTGGACTTGACACCTTTCAGGTCTGGCATGGGCGCGGCAGCGGCCAGAGGAGCTGGTGGACGGCTCTTCAGGGAGCCAGGGGACTTGGGTGTGGAACGCACCACTGCAATCTTCTTCACTTTATTGGCCTCAGCCACAGACTTTCCAGGGAGTGCTTGGCTAGAGGGGGATTTGGGAGTACCAGGGCTGCTCTGTCCACTTGTGGCATCTTTAAGCGGATGAGCAACAGTGAGAGGTTTAAAATTCAGAAATCATCAAAATCATCATCAAAAAAAAAAAAAAAGATTAAAAAAACATTAAAAAGCACTACAAATTCTACTGCTAAAAAGCTGACCAAGTTTGATCTGGGATAGATCGGATCAGACTGTGGTTGTGGGATTGTGGTGCTCAAGTAGCCTAGGCCATGCAAGCCTATTAGTGGTCTCTCTCAATCCTATGTGTACTTGCTTTTTACCTTTGTCATTTTTTGGAGTGGGTGGTTTCTTGGCGCTAGCTGTATCGCAAAAAAACATGACATGTTATCCATAATCCTTAGTTTCTTACTCCATATAGCATGTGATGGAAACGGTCGTAGCGTAGTAAATACCTGGCTGAGCTGAAGTTTTGCCAGGAATCTTGGTTCCTGGGGCTTGAGGCCTTGCACCACCAGGAGTCTGTAAATGAACACAGCAAACAAATAGTAATTTACTTCATAGCAAACATGTTGGGATTATCTTGGAAAATGTGAGGTGCATTTAGGCAGCATCCAGCAAGACATGTCTGGACAGAATAATCACACCAGAAAAACATTGATTGAAAAACATTTTTAGGTGAAGTAAATGGTAATCACTGATGAATGGGCAAGGCTTTGGTTAGTGTTTATGTTAACTGACACAAAAGAAACCAGTGCAAGCTAGGCATTCAAATTGTCTGGAAAAACTTAGGCTACATCCACACTAATACGTTTCGATTTCTTTGTTTGGACGGATGACGAGGTGGAACTGTTACTGAAAGTAACAAACAAGTATAAGGCGGTGAACGACTGACTGATGAGACCCAATCAGGGAGCGAACGTGCGTGTCTGCATCATCGTTTTCACAAGTCTCCGTTTCCGCCCGTCCACACTAAAACGCAACCCCGGAGTTTTAAAACTAAAACAGGGTCAGCATCGTTTTCAAAAGTCTATGTTTTAGGGGTTCCAAAACGCCGGAGCAATGTGGACGCTAGGCATAAACGTAGCAAAACGTTTTAAAACGAAAACGTATGAGTGTGGATGAGACCTAGTTGTAACATTTCCTTGACCTCTCAAAAATCTCTCGGGGGGGGTCAAGGAAAGGTGCGACAATCTGAACACAGCCCTAATTTCTTCTAGACTCAACTACATTTAGGCGTAAGCAAGGGCAGCTCAGTCCTGTACTTACTCGGGGCTGCCTGTGCCCTGTGTTGCTGCCTTGAATGGGGATCGAGCTGGGCCCATTTCGTGAGGAATGGGGTGTTTTGGTGCCCTTGGTGACTATGGATGGTCTTTTTAGAGAAGACCTTGGTGTAGCTTTGGTGGGAGTTTGTGTCTTTTTCATAAAGGGGAAAAATGCATGAAAAGAAAACAACGCTTCTACTGGTGATCTATCATGACAAAGACACATGATTTCACAAATGGAAAATGAAAGAAAGGAGCTAGCTTACTTGATGAATGGCATGACAACAGTCTTCATGTGATCAATGAAATGAGCGACACATCTTTGTTGTGCTTGTTCACATACCTTGTTTTCCATAGTGTTGTTATCGATCTTTGCTTGAGCTATGGGAATGAGGGAGAAACACAGACTTAAAGGTTGTGACCAGATTTTGTTGCCAGCAAATATTTTCTCTCTCTCTCTCTCTCTCTGTCATGTCTCTTTTGTATCCACCCAAGTGAAATACAAGAACACATTTGTTTTATTTTCAAGTGTGCGCCTGTTTGCGTGTGCATGGCAAAGAAAAGACCAAATAAAACCAACACTCGGTGATGTAGGGCACGCGGCATGCAACGTGATATACTGTACACATAGTGCTTCGTATAAACCAAAGAGTGGCTACTGGGGCTGCATAACCAGCAGAGTGAGCAAGATGGAGAGATGAAATAAATAGAAAAGAAAGTGGGGAGGGAGGACAACAAGCTTCTCCTTAGGTCAGAGTTAATGTCCATAGAAAAAGGTTTGAGGGGGAGTGCTGCATAACAGATAGAAGCTGCTTTGTAAATTAAAGAAGTGGAAGGAAGTAACTGAAGGGGGCTGGTTCTGAATTGTGAATATGACAGCAAACAGACCTTTGAATATCGCGATCGGCACCAATGACTTTCTGGCTGGCGAACTTTGGGGTGTTTTCTGGAGTTCAGTTGTATCGGCGGTCTGAACCACACTGCTCATCTCTGAGTCATTAAAAATGTCAGGCTTTGAATAGCTGGCCCTATCTGATGATGAGTCACATTTGCTGTTTTCAGTTACTATGTCAGATGACATTTTTGTACAAAGGCTATCCCTCTCAGAAATGTTCCTATCGCTATGTGCTGGATCTGAGGAATCGCACGCCCTCTGAAGATCTTCTGAATGACACGCGAGGCCAGAATCCAAGCTGGGGTATGACACACTTTGGTTTTGAGGGGACCGTTGTCTTTCTGGGACGGTCTCATTGGTTCCAGGGTCCCGGCCACTGCAGGATTTTAAAGCTGCGCCCTGAAGAGTCTCCAAGTTATCAGCAGTCAGTCCGCCTTTCATGTGTTCACTTGAGATCAGTTCCTCTCCCTGGGAAACCCACAACTTTCTGTCTCCTATGGATGTAAGGTCTTCCAAGGCTGTGCTGCGGACTAAAGATGTGCCAGACGGATTGGTTATTTCGGACAGGCACTCAGAGGCGTCGAGGCTGATTGCTCTCTGAGGATCCACGGTGCTGGTCCACTCTGGGCTTCCCCTGCTGCCCGGCAGGTCCCGTCTAATCGCTGACACACAGCTGAGGTCTTCAGAGGCCCATAAAGAGTCACTTAGCCTTTTCCCACACTCTCCCTCCTGCGCCCCCTCCAAGCATGCAGCCTCACTTCCTGGGTCCAGGGAACAGGAAGCTCCCATGCTCATGAGGTCAATGCCCTCACCATCAGCTCCATCTACAGCATGCTTTGATCCATCGGCCGCGAATGCGAACCCACTGAGGACTGCAGTACCGGGCTTCGCTAATTTTGGAAAGCAGATTAATGATGACATTCACAGCACTCGTTTCCACCTCCCCATTGAAAATAAACCAAGAAGTAAAGAAGTGAACAAAACTGTGCACTTGATGTCCGTGAGGATTTTTTTTTTTTTTAAATGACTCTTAACTGCTGTGTTTCATTGAGGTAACCAGAAAAACAACAACAAAAACTGAGTGAATGATAAAAGGTGGTAACACAAGGCCATGAACTGAGATGTGATCAATGGTGGTTGCTTGCTTAAAGAATGTACCTTAGTTCACATCAACATAAAATGAGATGGAGATGGACAATAATGCATCAGAGTTGGGTAACAGGTAACAGAGAAAAATGACATTGATGCATATTGGTTCCAGTGAATGTAATGAACCATCATACCACTGAATTAGGCATTTACATTGTAAAAAGAGCTCAAAATGTGATATCCAATCTTCCTGATTTTCTTCTGACAGTGCAACATAATGTGTTATCCATGATCTGGAATTTCACTCTATTTCAAGTAATGACCTAAAGCTAAATATTAATTTTGGATGCATATTATGTATCCATGCTATTAGAGTTAAATAATAATAAAAACATAAATGACTACAGTAGAGTAATATAGGATAAATATACCAAATTATGGAACATATTTCACAAAACATATTACAGACACAGCTCCTCCCCTGTGGGTTATTTTTGGGTCCACCTAGCAGTTTCAATCTGTATCCGGGTCTAACTCATAGTGTAAGTAAACACAGCGCAATAAATAAACAAAGTACCTGTTGAAGCTGCTCCTCCAGCCGCTGAGTAAACACGGTGAGGCAGGAGGAAAAGACACAAGAGCATAATCAGTTACGCTTTTCTAAAACATGCCTGCCATTCACGACTGCTTAATACACTTCATGTCACTGCAAAGAAATAAAAAAAAAAAGCCAAAATACTTCACAGCAGGTTTTCAGTTAATACGCAAAGGCCACAGCAAATCATTGTCAGCAAAACGTTAGAGCATTGCAGCATCCAAAAACATGAAGCCTCTGCTTGTGTGAATATGCAGACTCATCACAGTTAGGCCGAGGTGGGCGCTGAGGTTTCCACACTGTTTTCATTTACGTCTCATGTGGCCCAGCGCCACACCTAACCTGGTACTCCATACGGGACTTTGGCTGTTTTTTCCATTATTCTGGCATTCCCCATGTCTAGCAGCTCTGGATCTGTTCAACAGATCACAGGAAGTTCACCTGTGTTTTTTCCTGAAATAGCCAGCGTAAGAAATGGGTATCTTTTTGTCAAAAAAGGCCGTTTGCATCTTGACTTTGATCGTGTTGCAGTGTTAAAGGGCCAACATTTTCCATTAGATCTTGATCTGTTTCACTGCTCAAAACACACAAACACTGGCTGCGGGATCATTCTAATGTCAATAAGTTAATAAAAACAAAAATAAGTTAAGATTAGATTCACAAAACTAGAGAGCAGAGCAAGCATGAAAAAAACTTTAGTCAACAAACCAAAAACAAGCTCTATTCCAGTTATGGCGCTGAAATAAAACGAACAAGAAATATTAAGCTAAGGTGGTAAGCTTCATTTTACAGTCAATATGTAGACGTGAGAGCAGCAGACCATTATGTTTATAAAATTAAAAGAAAAATAGTTTATACACAAGCAGCTGAGGAGAGGCAAAAGCTGGACAACAGGCGTACCAGGTTGCCCCTCATTTTCACCAGAGGCACCAAGTTGCACCTCGTCTTCACTCTCTAATTCTGAGAGCTCAGGCACAGCTTCAGCAGCCCTTTCCTCTGCAGATGGTTCAGCTGTCTCTGCAGTAGGATAAATGGATGCCCACTAGTTAAGAAATAGGAATGGTGGAACCCTAAACCTCATCCTTTCACTAGTTCATCCAATAGTTGCTCAGTCTGCTAGTCAGAATCACAGCTCCTAACCGTGTGTTTGCTGCAGTGGGTCGGCTGTGTTCTCTATTCCTGTGGTATTTCTCATGTCCCAGGACTCAGGACCGCCCCACCATCTTTAGGACAAGCTGTCATGCTCACTATTCTTGATCAAAGCATGCTTGACCCAGACTGGAGTGGCTCTACAGTAGCTAATTCTTACTCGCACAGAGAGCCATTATCCTCCATGTTAGTCAGTGATCTGTGGCTCTAGTACAAACCTATTGTGAAGAACACAGGGATTCTGCATGTTGCCAAAATACTAGGCACATATTGCATGTTGTTTATGGATTGTTTGCAATGATAACACAGCTAGAAATGCCTTGCTATCACCAGCGGGCAATAAATAGAACGCAAATGAGAAGACATGAAAGCATACAGTAGAAATAGACCACTCTCATTTAAACCAAGAAACCAAGAAAGTCTAGATTAGACTTGAAAGGCTGAAAATAATGAGAACTGTGAGGCAAAACCAAATCAACAAACCAAGAAGAACAGCTGTCTGGTTGTATCTCTGCAACAAAGGAATGTTATTTGTAAAATAGGAAGAATTAACTGAAAACTTGCGTGAAAACGGAAACGTGCTAAATGAAGGGTAAGAGTGAAAAATATGAGTTAATATGGTCTTTGGTTTTCAAGCTTCATGGGTTGTGTAGTGGAGGGAGGCATACCAGGTTGCACCTCATTCTCCCCAGAGGCACCAGTTGGCACCGTGTCATCACAGTGGCTGCTCTCAGGTTGTGAGAGCTCAGACACCGCTTTAACCCCATTCTCACTTAGCACTGCTTCCTTATCTGTGAATTGAAGGCAAGTTGGAGGTCAATCATGACAGAAATTCCCATTTCCAGACAGATGACGAGGCGGCACTGGAAAATGTCCACCAAAATCATTTTTTCAGGTGAGCATTCCCAAAGGAAACTGTGAAATGGAATTAAAATCTTGGGAATGGCCATTGTCAGTATCGTTGTGAGCCCTTTGACCAGCTCTGTTTCAGGAAATAAGATGAGTGCTCACCTGTTATATTATAATTTAACCATCAAAACTGAGCCGACCTGTCTGACATGTTTTAGGGCAGGTCCTTTTATGATGGACGAGCTCAAATCAGCTTTCACAGACATGCCTTAAAATGGTCCTGAATGTAGGTAAGTCTTGAGTAAACTGCCCTGGACTAAATCCGGGCTTAACTGAAAATCAGTGAGTGCAAAATGTTAAATCCCACCAAAATGTTGTACATCAAAGTCCATTCCTAATTAATTGTTTTAGGCATGGACTCCAGCAAGTAACTAAACCAACTTTAAGTCATATTTATGAAAGCCACTTAGTTTAATCCAGCCAAATCCACACAAGTTGCCCAGTAGACTTCTACACTACAAATACTAGACTACGAATCTATTTCCAAAATCTACCAGTCAGAGAGGTAAGTGGGATACTCACTATGTGTCGCGCCGCTGACAAATGGGCCGTTTATTTCTGTGGAGGGACCTGACCCTGTGCGCTGCTTCCTGCTTGAGCGCGAGGTGATGGGAAGTGGGAATGGGGAGAACGACTGCACTAGTGAGGGTTGTAAACTGGGGAATGCTAGGCTACGTACTAATTGGCCATTTGGATGATTTGGGATAAGAGGGATAAAAAGACATTGCTATCATTGCTGATACAGCGGTGTCCACTGTTAGAGAACTGACCAGTAGCTACAAGCCAACTCTCTGTCTGTACATACACTGCACCTAGCAAACAAGGACAGAGGCAAAAAGACAGTGCTCTTCCTCTATTTTCCTTCTACTATCCCATGCATTTGCCATTTTTCCATTAATAACCCTTTCAATTATCTAATGTCCCTTTTAAAAAGGCTGATTGTTTATGAACTGAATTGGGGGCTAACAGTGGCGCAGGATGGAGAGACAGGGCCCGTTCTGAGGGGCCTGACCCAGATGCCTGGATTACAGAGCAGAGTGCAGCTGCAGTTAGGGACTAAGGGCCAGTCAAGCATGCCTTGTATCCATTATGTAAAAAGGGATTAAAACAAAGCACAGTTGAAACACTAGGCCTCGGCCTCTGCCCCTCAATGCAGACTACTGCGACTGTGAGGAAATGGTACGTGGAAATGTTAATGTTAATGTTTCTCTTTAAGACGTTCAGACTTGGCAAAGCCCTCAGATGCCATCAAATATGGTACATATATGGTAATATGAGATATTGCTAATGATGCCCTTTGGATGATGTCATGTGACTTTTCCCGTTCAGTCATGTTTGCTTTGATACTTCGACCTTGCGTTAGCCTGGATAAAATTCCCAGCTTGTCACGGAGGTTATAGAGAAAGCATCTCTTTGATAGCTGTGCTAGTTTAGTTTAGTATTTTACATCCTAAATGACCTTTCTGACCTTTCATCGGGGCATTTGCAGGGCTCCTGTGCCCCGTCTGGACTCCATTCTCCTGGTGGTGCAGGTCGTTGATGGTCATGCCGGCTAAGGAAGCACTCATGGTGTCTCCAGAGCTGTAGCTGTTAGAGGCGTTGTTCATGTAGTCCTGGTGCTGATCCATTGCCAGTTGTAATTCAGGCTACGAAAGAGTACAACCCCAACAAGTTAAATAAACAGAGACGATCAACATAGACAGTTATATAGCTAGTCCGTCACAAGTTCTGACAGTGTCAGGTGACTGGTTTAAAATACATTGCAAATGACAGTTGCAATTTTCCATGCAAAGTATTTGACAATGAAGAATACCTGGTTTTAAGGAGTAAATGCAATTATGGTGCAATATATGGACCCTTTGTCTTCCGGCTTTCACAACCCAGTCAGTCACCGCTAAATGTAAACAGACACTGCGTCTGTGAAGACCTGGTTATTTATATATCTTGACGTGGGGTCTGTGCTTCATGTTACAGGACCATGGACAAAAATACTTCTTCTGCCCATGTGCGCTGCGTCCTCGCTGTGATAAGTTTCACTTCCTAAACAACCAGTCACCATCTCTGATTTCCTCTTTTAGCACCACTGATCTGATCCAGTCTCTGGCTTCACAGAGCCAAAATTCACTTAAATGCAGTACTTCCATTTTTAGCCATTTATATTTTAGCTATGGCTGACAGGAAATGGATAATTAAAATGTTTATATACTGGGGAAAAAAACTTAAAGAAACCTGACATGCTCAGTCAACCAGTTAGATGTGAATCATTCAAATCTCATAAAAAGAGGATTACATATCAGATTAAATCCAAGCCGTTGGTTACGTCAGCAGTTTTCTATTTGTATCATATTTTGTCACTGCCCTCTCACACATACACACAATCTCTCTCTCTCTCACACACATACATACACATATAAACACACAAAATTTACACGCCAATCCATCATGGAGGGCTTATGGCATAATCAGTCTCGCCATCCAAACTGCTCTTTCAGTGTTTGCATCGTGATAGAGCGTCTACAGCGTCTGATCCCATGCCCACTTTGGCATATAAATATAACTGTGTTTCCATTACTAGGAGGTACAGTATAAAGCCTGTATTCACCCTAAGAATTTTAGTACACAAAATAGTTAGCATTGGAAATGAAATTAGCATTGTTTAAAATTGAAACGTACATGAAATGCTAGCGTTAATAAGGGAAATAAAATGTAAGCCATAAGAGTTAGCCCTTAAACAGCCTGCACCTGATTTAGTTATCACTATAGGGGCTGTGTGGCCTGGACTGTTACCGTGGTTACTCCTCCCAATAAAACCTACTCTGAGGCCACACTTGGCTCAGCTATTTGACCTTCCCTTGGTGTACTTGCATATCTCCCGACCTTGGGTGTTTAAACGACATTCCACAATCAAACGCATACACCAGCAACGGGACACTGGTGCTAACCAGACCAGACAGAGTCCTGCTCCCTTGGAAGCAGTACAGCGTCATGCTCCTTCCGGAATATAGTTCCTGTGCAGCAATGTAAAATGTGTAAGCCTGTTTCTTTTTTTGTCAAACGTAAAAAAAATAAGGACATAATAGCATTAAAAAAACAGTAAATATTTTAAATGGTAGTGTGATGTTTGTATGACCCATAGAAATTCTAATGAATGGTCGATGCCCAACACAGCTCCCTGACAAAACTCCCATTGTAGCATCACACATGACAGAATCCAAACAACGGCTGAGCGGCACCCATCCAGCGAAAACAATCCCTCGGAGAGACCGTGCACGCTCTGCCAGAGCAAACAAACTCAAGGTTGATCAGACCTGGATTCCCTAACTGACAATCATACATATGTACAGTAGATAACGTGGTTACAGTACAGCATGCAATAAAATGATTTCCTTACTGTTTACATAACAACACAAAGAAATATGTCCGCTAATTGCTGTGTTACAGGAAACAAAATGTTTTCTCCAAATAATCTTTTGCCAGGGAAATTGCCACTTTTAAAAACTTGTTTTTTCATGTTTTTTTCTGTCGTTCATTGTGGTGGGGCCAGACTAGACTCGACAAAAAAGAGCTCCTTCAGGGATTTGCTTTTGGACTAAACACACAAAAATGTCACCTGCTACATAAAGGGAGTACGACAGCAGTCTTTGTTGGAGCTTCATGAGGGGGAAAAGGCTGAAAGGTCTGCTGCTGCAGCTTGTCGGTCTGAGGGGCGTGTGAAAATGTAGTCTTGGCACCGATCCTGGCTCTCAAGCAAACCGCTTAGACTGCTCTGGAAGGAACATGGTCAACAGAGATATTGACATAGCTCCAGGAGAACCAAACATGCAGCAGGACACTGTCTGCTGTCTTATTAGAGTGTTTTTTGTTTGCTTTTTTTTTTAACCCTGAGTGCACAGTGTGATGCAATGCAGTAGGGACGTTTAAGATTTAGTAATGGACTTAAGGACTCACAACGAGAAAAATAGTTGATTTCCCTTAAAAATCAACCATGGGAGGTTTTGACCCAGCCCAATGAATACATGCACAGGGATAAGCACAAGTAGAAAATGCAATGATGCATTGAGCACAAGCTGCCAAATACTGGGACGATGAAGGTGACTTTAGGACTTCGGTGAACTAGAATCACGTATGAAGCCGCACAAGAATTAGCTACAGTCCAACTGGGAGAGTTCATATTTCTTGCACATACAACACATCGAACACAAACACAAATGGTGTGCTCTGATGCAGTGCATGGGGTGGCCTGCTCGCTAGTGCTGCTTGTAGTTCAGCTGTGAGACTAGGACGCTGCCCTCATGCTTGATTGCCTCTGTATCTCTGACCTACTTTCCTCATGATTCCCTCTCTGTACACTCCCAGCCTCCCATCCTCAGGCAGAGAAAAGCCACAGAAAAGATCGC
>CABFOQ010019839.1:25613-50016 GCA_900660455.1 Gephyroberyx darwinii
ATGATGGCATTGGCTATCCAGTCTATATATACACACACACATATTTGTCAGTTGTGTCTAAACTTTTACCGTCTATGTGTCGAGAGAGAGAGAGAGAGAGAGAGAGAGAGAGAGAGAGAGAGCTTTCTATCTTGCACTGAAGGCACTGGGTCATGTCAAACAGTGTCATGTGGCTCTACTGCAGGAACTTTCATGCCAAGATTAGTGGTCTGTTGAGCCCTCCCTTCCAGATTACATCTCAGAAAAGCTGAATGTGCAGATGTTCTCACAAACAAGGGTTCAAACACACATGCACCCAGAAACGCATGTGCACACACACACTAACACAACAGTGCATGCACGAACAACCCGCCACAGATCTAACAAGAGGTTATCTTAAATATTTGAATTAGGAGATAATGCGTTCCGGTGGAGTGTCCTTGTTTTCTTGTGCCGTAGTCTGAAATGGGAGTGGTGTCTCCTCTCCTTTTGCCTGACTTTGACAGGTCGACCCCCCCCCCATACACTCAGCCGAGCAGGAGAAGTGCTCAGCGTCAGATTGCTGCTGCTTCTATCGTAGATTACACCTCCTCAGAGATTCATAATGCGCTCAACACTGTTACAGCCACAATGTTTATCTAAAAGATTCAGAGATAAATCACGCAGCTTTGCATGCGGTTAAAAAAAAAAAAAAGAAGAATTACATTGATGATGTTGTTCTGCACTGTTAGAAACAACTTGGCTGAGCTTTTTTCAAGTTATGTAGGATTCAGGGAGTCTTGTCAGAGCTTTGAGTACAAGGAGTGATAGGTTGTGACAGTAGTTGAGCGGTTTGTATAGATTATATGTATCATTAGAGCACTAGACTGGATTTGTACATATTATGTCTGATTCCCCTGGCCTTACTTGATCGTAAGACTAGAGAATATCTCATTACAATTCAACCTCCTGCACATTATTTATACTGGGAAAATCCACTGGGAAAATCCACATGTTCAGCTGCATATAATGCGTACCATTTACAAATGAGTGGCCAAGAAGACTAACAAGCTGTTGGTACAGTATGACTGGGTGCATATGGCATGGAAGGAAAGATGCTATCCTCTCTTCTCCAAATGTTTTACTTTCTGTAATGAAAGGAAGCGATCACTGATCCTCTAAGTTTGATTGACTGCTCCTCTAAGTCCATTAAGTATGTCTCATTTCTCTCCCTCTTTTTCTCTCAGATTTTTAAAGCTTGCCTATTACTTATTTTTTACCATTGTTCTGTGTGTAACCTAAAGTGTAGTTGCTGATGTGTTAAGGATATTCTGTATAGAAATGGAGCTAAGTAAAGTTTAAATAAATGAATAGGTGAAAGATCTATGAGGCCATTGCAACTTCCACATGGATGTTTGAATTCACCACACACTGAGTGCTTGAACTCAATTAATCTATAACAAAAATCTATTTTCAAAAGTGCAAAAAAAGAAGCCTGAGAAATCCATTAACTACATTTGGTTACTTGTTCACATTATGTATCACTTAAACTTTGGAGAAATAATTACTCGTTGTTGCAAACCCCATTGGCTGTAAATATAGAACATTTCACTTTTACCATATTCTTGACCTTTTCTTTTTTTTCCTCCAACTTTTCCCAGAGCGTCAGTAAAGAAAGGTGTGACCTTTCGCACGGCGACACCCAGTAACTCTTTACTATGGGACATCACCCTGGATATGGGAGCAGATGGGGCTGTCGCTGTGATTTGTCAGAGGAAGGCTCCCATACCCGGAAAAAGGCAAGTCTGGTCTTTTCACATCACTGCTATATGTAACTGTTTCATCTGGGAAATGTATCGTATCTTTATATACTGTAACTACACTTAACCAACCGTTGTCTGGATGGACAAATAGCACTCGGCCATTCATTACATTACATTTACATTACAGTCATTTAGCAGATGCTTTTATCCAAAGCGACTTACAATAAGTGCATTCAAATAAGTGAAGACAAATAAGCAAGTGCTAAGACAAATAACTTCCTGAAGGGATTTCTCATGTATTGATGAATGCCAAGGTACATTTAATGTCTCCAGTTGTGTGGCACTGTGATAATGCATGTCCTGCAAAGGATAATACCAGTATCCATATTTGTACCTGTGAGGCAGAAGACAAACCACCCACATGGTTTGAATCAGACTGGGGAGGGCATCTTGTGCTGTGTCCTGGGAGGACATCTCTTATGCTCTCTAAGCACAGGTTGGCTTATTGGAAAAGCTCCTGTAAAGCTGCCCCTTGTGAAAGACTATTGCTTTTTCCCTTCATTGCCCACTTCTCCTTTGTATTTTATACTAAACATTTACCAGCAGTGCATGCCTATGCATTCCTAGCACGCAGTAAAACATACTTCTAGCCAGTGGCTTAAAAACTACAAGCTGATATACAGGTCTGAAACAATGTATTATTTTAAGTCCAGCTATACCAAAACAGTTGGATGTAGATTAATATAAGAGGTATTTTCCAAAATTGAGTCCTAAGTTGCAAAACTTTTGCAAATAGGACTGTTAAAACTCTAGCATTTGAGATACATCTAGCAGTGTATCTCAAATGCCTTTTCAAGCTCAGTTGAGTTGGGTTCATTTAAGTGTCACAAGCGTGGCCCTTTCCCCATGGGTTTTTATAAAACAGCATAAATAACACAAAGTAAAAGGGCTTGATATGTTGGGGTTGTAATCAGAGGGGTGTTGGTTCAAATCCCTGGAGCAGCTGGGAAAATGCGGATGGCAGACAGCAGCTTCAGTTATACTAACATTACCCAGTGGCAGAAATAACCTCATTGGTTGAGTTAAACATCAATGGGTGGAACCAAAGTTACTAAATTGCTACTGTAGGTCATTGTCATTTTTATATTAATGTCATTATTACATTATTTTTTATTTATGTTTGATTTAAAGTTCTTTCTTCTTTGCCAATTAACTGCGCTCTGAAAATCTGCAGTCCTTTGATTCTGCTCATTGAGGTTTATCTCAACCAAAAAGAATATTTCTGCCTCCGGAGCAGCTCTGCCTCAAATGTTTGTATTACTAAAACTCCAATGTATGGAAATGTATGAATGTGAAATAGGGCGTTGCTGGAAAAGAGCGAGCGTGCTCAGTCACCTTCCCCTGGATGAATAAAGGTGAAATAAATAAATAAAAACAATTTCTGAGGGAGTAAATAAACACTGAGTCAGCTGTTACTTGCCTGCAGTATAATATACACTGCCTTCATGAAAATGAGAAAAAGGTAAATCATTTGTTCCATTATAGGAAGGAATTCAAACTCGTTTTCTTGAGCTGAAATGTTTTGGTTTGTCCAACGCTGACACCTCGGAGGTCATACAACAATGGAAATAAACACAACGGGACTATCTTTATCTGTAACCGAACACTGACCTTATCTGTGGTTGTCATTATTGCTTTGACCTAATTAAGTTGTTTCCCCCATCCGGTGTGGATTAGGACATTGTTTATCACAACTACTTTTTGGAGTAACATATTTTTTCACTCAGCGTCAGTGAGGCTAATCCGCTCTAAAATGCCATAGAACTTACAGAGCCCCTGCAGAGACTGTCTACTGTCACACCACCGTGGGGATTTCATGCACTTTTTGTCTCTCAGCTTCCTGGCTTTAGTACGCGCTGAGAGTGTTTGCTGTGTCTGTACATTAAAGCTTTTTTATCCTCTGTCGCAACAGCTTGGTTTGGATCTTCAGACTAAATACGGCCACTTATAGAGAGAGTGCTAGCCATAAACAGGTTATTGAAGCCTGGGTTCCCTGCTTGCCTCACAAAAGTAGTGCTTAAATAGCAGAGCAGCATCCTCCATCTTTCAGAAATCTGTGTTAATGCATACTTAAGGGGATATAGGCGTGTTTATGTGAATCAAGCATATCTTGTTTTGATACTTGACTAGAATATCATGATCTTTTAATCTTTCTCTCTCTGAGCAATATGCTAAGATTATTCACTTACACTAAATCTCTGTCTTGCCCTTATAGGACTGCATGTAATGGGGCACCGAGTAATTCAAGGAGTAGCAGAACAGAAATGTTGTTCGTTGTTGAGTTTGGACATGAATCAAAGAGTAACAAAATATGATACATTTGAAATGCAAAAAACAAAACGCAGAATGCTCAGTTGGACTATGGGGCAAAATTGAATCCGTAGCTAGGACACTCTGTTCTGGCTGGCAGCACTGAGAGGCCATTATAAATTACAAAGGCTTATGCTTTGTTGTGCAGGCAGGATCCCGCTGTCCTCTGACTGCGTTGTTTCTCTTCACAATGCACAGCCCCACCAACTATAGGGAAACGCAGAGCAATTCAGCTCTGTTCTTTTTTTGGTTTTGTTCAGCAATGTGAAAAGTGTTCGACAAAGTTACAAAGGGGAATTGGGTCTTGTCACCGGGATAACAGCAAAATCTCTCCATGTTCCATTCGCAGAGCTGGCTGCATACCATCTCGCTAGAGTGGACTTTTTGATTTAGAAATCTATGGTAGAAATGATGTATTACCCTATTTCCCTCTTCAACACGTCAATCTAGCAAGCATCTCTATGACCCCAGCTACTCTCTACTTTCTTTGAACAGTGCTCACATTTCCTCATATTTAGCACTCAGCAATTTCACAGGAAACACTTTGGATAGGTGTGTGAGATTAGCGCAGATCTAAAGACACATTAGGCACATTAAATTGAATTAATTTATTAAGAGTGATGTGTGTGATATGTGATATTTATAGCACTACACACAAAGTCCTATCAGCCTTCTACCATGTGTATCAGTATATACAGTCACACTCAAACTGTCTCTGCACCAATGTAACCAAAGAAAAATTTTTTTGCTTGTTGATTAAAGTGATTCTGATGCTGGTACTGACCGGACTGGAATACATTTTACTAGTCAAGGCTTACTGAAGTGTTGCTGTGGCCGTGGCGGATACTGTATGGATGTTGGGGGGAGGGGTCATTTGAGGGAGATTGTACATTAATCTCCTGTCTCACACATGGTCAAATGCCTCCTGCTCATTCGGTATTCTCAGCTAGTCATACCTTTCGCATGCATCAACAGCGTGATTATCTCCACAGGAATTTTATGTGTGGAAAGATAATTGGAAGACCCCTATGGGGAAATAATCATATCATATACCAGGAACTGCTACAGAAAAGATTGTATTCCTGCTGTTCATTTACAGAACAAAGGTGTTGAAAGAATTATATGGTTCCCAATTTAGATAACAAGCTAAAAAATATTCTAACATAGTACTAGACATAACTTCTAGTTATGTAGTAAGATTATTATTTCGTCTTGGTTTGGTGCCTTGCCTTGTTTACCATGGTTTTTTTTTCTTACATGCTTGGTTATTCTCCACAAACCTTTCAGAAAACCATGTGATTTTGTCTATATTTATATGTATGCACTGTATCCATCTATCTATCTGAGTCCCAACTGTTGACCCACTTTTCTGCCTCTCATCCAGGCTTGAAAGCAGTCTGCTGGAGGTGCTTCAGATGGACTTTGAGGTGGAGGAGCTGAGCAGTCCTCTAGATAGTCAGGTGATCATTTGGAAACTGGATCTACCGCCCGGCTCTAGAGATGTAGCCAAGACAGAAGGAGCCATGAGGATCTATACCACTCAGAGAGACTTTGTTGGCCTGGCCCCTCTTGTAATGGTGAGCAAACTGACAGTTTACAGCACCCAGTGGTGTCACATCTAATTATTATGAAAATCTGCATTGATGTCGCTGACAGCCATGTTTCCAATAACGCAGACGCGTAGGTTGCATCCTTTGAGCATCTGTGCGTGAAAATAGCATAAAATGCACTTTGTTGTGATCCATTCCTGCCTGGTTTGTATATGCAGAAGGCTGAACATGCCTTTGGTCTGTTTAGTAAATGGGTTCTATTTTGGGCCGATGCAGTGACCTTGTGTAGTTGACTGTCAGCTGGCTGATGTCTCTTTTGTTTTGTTCTGGCGTCCAATATGTGGTCATTCTCTTCTCTCAGCAGCTGCTTCATGTGTTTCTATCCTTCCTCATCATACAACCTCCGTAATTAATCTGTGATATAATCTCCACTACTAAATACAGAACATTACACAGGCTATTACACCACTCCGCAATATCGAATCTGCTGTCTGTGCGATCTGGTATCTGGGCCAATGACCTCTTAGTGTGCCGTTGATGACATATTGAACCTTTCACATCATCATATACTCACTTCTATGTGACTTTTTAAAGGTTTTACATTTGTATTATTATGCAGAAGGCAAAATTATAGTCTTTGAACAATTTCACAACATTTGTTTGATTTTAGCAGCGCGACGTGTAAATGATACTGTACATTATAATTCACAGTATAATTACAGTACAGCCAGTAGGTTATTGATGTTTCATAGTACTGTCTGCTGCATTTCTCTTATAATGTAGCTGGAATGCCTGAAATTATGAGGACATTCTAGCCTGATTTGTGATGGAAATTTGACATGGTTCATCTCTCATGTGGATTAGAAGCTGACCTCAGGCTGAAGGCCAAACATGAGGAGATTTGATTGTTGGCCAGGGGGGACATTAGCTCTGACTGATCACTCTTAGCCTCGCTGTATGAACTCCCGCTACAGCTGCTACTTTAAAATGGTCAGCGGCTTCAGCTCTCCAGCCAAAGGTGGCTTTTCACTGTGCCGCAAGCGTGGCTGTTATAGCAATCAAAAAGAACGATGCTCAGTTATTTCAGCTTTATTTAAATAGAGTGTGTGTGTGTTTACAGAGGAGGGGAACTTATCCATCTGGTTAATTTTGAGTCACTGACACATCAAGCCAAGTGTCTCTTTCAATTTGACTTAACTGATCCATCACAGAATTAGGTAGCTTAGCAGTCTAAGGCGTGTATCTCTCCCAATCTTTCCTGTCTCTCACTGCTGTTAACTTATTACTTTTTTAGGCAAAAAACCCAAAAATCATATAAAGAAATAATTAGCACTCCACTGCTCTCCATGCACATAGACACTGAGAGAGATAAAGCCAGAGACTACAGTTTCTGGCACTCTACCCAATAAAAAACACATATCTGGTTAATCAAATATATGAGTAGATTTTAGTCAAAGACCATGGCTCTAGTTATTTAACCACCTTTAAAGTGAGATGCCATTGCTCTAAAGGACACGTCTGAGCAGAAAATCCAAGAATAGCTCCCCCTTCTCTCTGGTGACCTGGCCATCACCCAGCCTCGACTCTTCTCCCTCCTGGCTTCCCAAAGGAGGAATGACCTTCCCACCCCATCGGGACTGCTGACTCACTCACACTCCACGCTCCCCTCTCTGCTACCTTCCTCTACTTGCACTCTTTTTCTTGTTCCTGCCCCTAAAACCCCCTTTTTTCTTTAACTCTATCATGCATGAATTTTCTAGGGACATGGGAATATTTGTTCCATCTGTTGTCTGGCTACTGTGGCTTTGACCCTTGCACTTGTTATTACTGGTTGCTTGTAATGTTTGTGATGTGGGAATTTAAGCTTATTCTACTGTGAGTTGCTCTGGAGAAGAGCATCATCTGAATGTTTAAACTGTAAAAATGACACATCAGATTACTGTGAGTAATTTCTATTTGTATTTACTCTGTCGGCCTCTCTGCAGGACACAGACATCCTGAACACAGCCGTGCTGACTGGTAAGAAGGTGGTGATGCCTGTGAGGACGGTGGCCGTGGAGGAAGATGGAGTCGTCACTGATGTATCTGATTACACAGACTGTAGCTCCACTGACGATGACGTCCTCAAGGTAGGATTTAGTATTGGCCCTGTCCGCTCTACATGCAATATAGCTAACAGTATCCTTACGATACTGCTACAGCTCATCGCTTTTTAATTCCTACACATACATTTCAAGTGGTTTTACCGTGGTGTTAATGATACCTTAAAAACTATTTCACTATAGAGGCAACTACTAGAGGCAATAGCACGTTGCTGTTAAACCTCAAACTTTCAAACACAGCTTTCTAAATAGTATCTTTGATTTAACTTTAACTGTGTTTGCTGCAAACTTCCTTGATGTCAGTCAGTGTGCATCACAGCACTGTGGTGTGAATGAACGTCCAATCACTTAGAAGTGGTAAGTGGTTACTTGAGGACAAAATGGATTTGGGCAGCAATAAACAAAAGAATGTTGGATGTTTGCGTCCTGTCTGTCTGCTCTAAGGCAAAGGTACAAGGGGGGCAATTTGGAGAAGCTGCAAAGACTCCTGAGGGGGAAGGTTGGTTTTATGTGTGATGGATAGGATTGCTATGGGCAAATAAGTTGTACCAAAGTCACCTCTGCACTCTGTCTCTTTTCCACATGGTAAAAACAAATGATGAGTTTGGCCCCAACGACATCACCCATCAACCTCCCCAACAATAATCAGCCGCTGAGCTGAATGGCTCACCCGAAATTACCTTGATATCTGCATCGCTGCCTTCCTGTGTACTCCGCTGTTATCCTGTGAACCTGAGGAAAGCTGACTGCCAAAAGTCAGCTTTGTTTTTTGTTGAAATTGAAAGTGCAGCAAAGGCCCCCAGGGTCAGAGGGCTTCAATGTGTTTAAGCAAGGTTAGACTGGCTTTGTATATAAAAAATAAAGACATGGTCTCAGTTAATACCAGCCCTTTTGATATGTTTGTTATATGCAAAAACCTGTTAACAAACAACAGATGTCTCAATGATAAGTAAATGTAGTACTCTGTTCAGATTACCGAATTGTTGCTTCATGACGAGATTCACAAACACATATAACAGCAGATGTATTAAGTGAGGATGAGTGTCAGTTAAGAGAGAAGCAGGATTATGTCAAAAGGTAGAATGGGGACTATATAATTTTTACCCTGGAGCCTTTTCTGTTGTTCTAAGCTTAGCTCTTACTGGGTTTGCTGACCAGATATCAGCTTCAGTCACAAATATTCCCTTTAATCTTCTTAGGCTAACAGCTTGACTCAGATATCTTTCCTCTTCTGGTGTGACTGAAGAGTATCAAATCTGCTAGTGATAGATGGGAAGGCTTTATCTGGAACGGCCAATTTATGTGACAAAGCAAAACAAAACTAATCTGCAATGATGGAAAGGGTTTTCAAATGTGTATAGGCACTGTAACTCAGTGTAACCTTTGAATTTCATTTGCCCCTTTGCCATAGATATTTTCATCTTGCCTACCCAGTAACACAATAAACATGTCTAATAAATGGTTTATTCCTTTTTTTTGCTCAACTAGTTTTCACCTGCTCAGGAAACTATAGTCACATCTGTGAGTCTGGCCTGAATTGTGTTTATTTAGTTGTATTTCTAATGCTACTTGTCTTTAATACTGTACAAAGTGATGAAAGTCAAATCCCATCAAGTAAAAGATATATTCTGCCATCAAAAACATTGAGGGGTATCCTAGGCCACAGACGGAGATTCTCCCTAGGGAGAGCGGGATGATGGCTCATCAAAATGCAATGCCTTCCGAAGTGATTCTTCTCAGAATGATATTTGATTATGGCTCAAAGCTGCATGGAGCTCTTGGAGGAGGGTTCTCGGAAACCCAGTGGAGATAAGCAGAGGGTCCCATTATGGATGACTGGTTGACTGCATCCACTTTGAATCAAAACAGTAGGACTCTAAACAACTTCACTAGAAATAGATGAGCCATCCATTTTCCCATGCTTGTATGAGCAATTTTCAACAACCATTTTTATGAAGACGTGAGTTGTATGAAGCAGAGGACAGGGCATTGCAGTTAGCCATAGCGATGACACAGTGATGTGGCCATCCAAAAGCTTAAGCTCTGGTCATGAGTGCAGGATGACTGACTCTCAAATGCAATGATGACACAAGATCCTCTCACAAATAGCATGTTACTGTGACAGAACATCCTCTAGCTAACTGCTGGGTTACTGGTGTTTGCTATTTGCATTCCTCCTTGGGCTGTCTGTCAAAGCTAGTTATTTTTCTCCACTCCCCTGTGCACTTACAGGGGCTGGTGACTGAATTTCAGTGCTGTGTAAATTGTCCAATTTATTAAAGCAGGGGCTGTTGGTTGGACCAAGGGAAACCCCTGGGCTCTTGTCTTTCAGGGTATCAAAAAGTCTGAGATCTTTCAGCAGTCAAGGTCACTTTTGAAATCATGGTGTAATGATTGCACTTGGTTGTGAAGGATTGATGTTCAACATTGCACTGCATGATATTTTGATTAACATAAAATTGCAATGCTGCCTGTTGCTAAAGCTTCGGACTGGTGATCATCACAGTAGTTTATTACAGCCAGCTGACATTACAACAGTAACACATGAACTGCAAAACTGCCACAAGGCCATTTGTTGTTCTAAGGATGGCCTATTTGTTAGAAATAGTGACTTTTATGAGGATATTTGATTATTTTGTGTCATTGGTTAGATGACTAACATCTCTTTCATTGACAACAATCTTTTGAGATATATATCAATTGTTTACATAAGTGTACTGACAGAAACATAAAGTTTGGTATTATCAGGGAAATCATGATGACGTATATTCATGTTCTGATAGACTGTTATTCCTTTCTGTTCTCCTCCCATCCAGGTGTCGGACAGGTGTGACTATGTTTTTGTGAATGGCAAGGAGACGAAGGGCAAGGTGAAGATGATGGTGAACTTCACTTACAGCTACCTGAGTGCTCAGCTGGAGGTTAACGTGTGGATCCCTCGACTCCCCCTCCAGATCGAGGTGTCAGACACTGAACTGAGCCAGATCAAGAGCTGGAGGGTTCCGATAATAACCTCTAAAAGGTAGGACACACGACCAATCCTGTTTTTTAACCTAGAAACTCTCTTAGTTGGATTCTAGATGAGATTTCTAAAAGCGTCCTTTGCCCATACAGGGAATAAACAATTTTCAATCCAAATATTATCTCTGCAAAGGTTAGGATTTTAATACCATTACATAATATATTACAATAACCCAATGTGATCCAATCAAGCAAAGAGACAGGGTTCAGTGATTAGAGTGTACCAGGTCAAAGTGTGTGCTGTGTGACAGGTGTGACCTGCATTTGTTTTTTTGTGTTCAAGCCCCAGGCCCGGCTGGAACAGCGAGGAAGAGGACAGGAAGGGGAAGGGCTGCATGCTGCAGTTTCAGCATGCCCTGGTCCGAGTGCTCACACACTTCACGGCCGAGCAGGTGGACCCTCGCGATCCTAACGCCTACTTCCTGGGCTCGGATTGGCAGGTGGATGTCACAAGACTAGTGCGCTACTTCCTAAAGGTGGAGGATACCCGTGTGGCCAGGCTGCAGGCAGGAAGGGTACTGTCAGGACGAGACCTTGGGACCACCTCGATCCAGGTAACCAGACTGGACCACTGTCTGCTCTAACCTTTGCCTGAATGGCCTCAGAATGTTGCTTTCATTCATTTGCATTTACTTGAGTCTGAATGCGACCCATTCAAAACTTTGGAGGAAATGTTGACCACATACCGTGCGGCAAGAAGTGGCTGGCCAAAGACTGGCTCTGATGTGATGGCTTTCTCCTTGAGTATATGTGAAACAATTAAAATCTATTTTGAATGTCTCAGAAAACTCCTTGCTCAAGTCCACCGCTTTTGCCCGCAGTGTGTGGTCAAGATTTCCCCTGAGGTTTTTGCATGGATTACTGTTGGACTCGAGATGCAAGTCAATACAAAGGAATAACAGTAACATCTTCCGGCCATTTGAGCTACATTAACCTGAGAGATATGAGATGTCCTAGCTACTATATCTAATGTTTCTATTGTGTTTTATGGTAGGTATTCTCTCCGCTTTCTGACACAATATTGGCTAAGAAGACTATCAAGGTAGTGGATGACAAAGTGACCATCACAGAGTTGGGGATCCAACTGGTCACGGGCCTCTCCATGTCCCTGCAGCTCAGCCCAGGGAGCAACAGGGCCATCCTGGCTACCACAACCACACAGGAGGTTCTGCAGAGCCCCAAACAGGTAGCATTCTCAATCTATTTATGTCTCATATTAGTGTTGAAACAAGTCGCAAAGATGTGCAGTAGATTAATAGCATGATTACAAATAGAAAAGAACATGGGAAGAAGCAACCTTCTGTTATTTTCTGTTCCTTCAGGAAGCTTTGGTCAGCACTTGGGTGCAGTTCAGTGATGGCTCCCAGACGCCTCTTGACATTTATGATCCCGCCTACTACCGTGTGACAGTGATGTCTCTAGATGAGGGGGTGGTGTCAGTGCAGGGTTCCCCTCCAGTTGTGGTGGCAGAGGGTGAGGGTGAGGGAGTCCTGGTCAGGGTAGAGATGTCTATCTGTGAAGCCTGCCAGAAGTCAAAACGCAAAAGCACTGTGGCTGTGGGCAATGGTAGCCTCAAGGTCAAGTTTCAGGTCAACAGCCGTCGCCCAGACAGCATCACGGACAGCAGCAATAGCAGCAGTGATGGAGGAGGCGGGGGAGGAGGCAGCAGTGGAGGCAGTAAGGACAGCAGCAATGACTATGGGAATGATGGGGAAGAGGTGGACAGCAAGAGGAAGCAGCGGCAGCCTTCCCAGGATCCCCCACCCAGCAGCTCAGACTCAGAGAGGGAGGAGACTGCCATGCAGAAGGTCACAACCACCATCAAATCTACAGAGCGCACCATCATAACCAGCGGCAGTCTGGGAGGAGTGGGTAAGACCAGCGATTCAGGAAACCCCAGCAGCCCTACCAGCGCAGTGAATGTCAGTATGATGAGCAGCCCCAGTGACAGCAGCAGGGCATACGGCTCAGACAACATGATAGTGGAGGACATGGGCAGTGTTGGCTTTAGTAGCACTGTGAAGGCCCCTGGGAATCTGGTCAACTACAACAACTTCCCACCCCAGGTGGACGTGCCTGGGCAGGAGCCAGTAGAGGTAGACATTGGTGGTGAGGAAATGCTGGCCAACAGGCCTCTCACAGACTTGGAGATTGGTATGTACGCCCTGTTGGGCGTCTTCTGTCTGGCCATTCTGGTCTTTCTGGTCAACTGTATCTCATATGTGGTGAAGTTCAGACACAAGAAGCCCCCCTCTCATGGCCAGGAACCGACTGGGCACAGACATGACTGGGTGTGGCTAGGCACAGATGCTGAGCTGGTGATGAGTGTACCAGGCAGTCCTCTGCAGCAAGACAACCACACTACCACCACGGTGATTGACATTGGGCCCGATAAGACTGCCCCTCTGTCCATAAGACCCAGTTGCCTTGCCTCTGTCACAGACTCTCCTATTGGCTGCGTGGGCTCCCTCAGGAGCAAACCAATGCACACCGAGTCCCTCCACTCGCCCACCAGCAAGAGAAAAAGGGTCCAGTTCACCACATTCTCCACTCTGGAGCGCCAACACTCACCACATCTGCCCCTCAAAGAGAATGGCCATGGCATCCACTGGGTTGGGAAGCAGGACAGTTCTGAGGAAGAACCCCAAGTGCCCATCACAGAGCCTGAGGACCCGTTATAAAACTTGATCAGACCTCTCATGTGGATGTGGCTTTGATCACCTCAATGCCTTTGTTTAGTCCAACCTGTTGTAAAAAAAATCAGATTTTACTATGAACCTCCTCCTCATTTCATTACCTATCAAGGCCTTTTTACTGTACATGTATAATATTGTTAATACTGGAGAGTGGGTGTGTGTGTTGAGATGTTTCAGATGGTTGGCCAGGTGGACTTACCCAATGCTTAGTCACCAAATGATTAGGCTGCATGTGAAAAACCCATTTCTCTAAATGTCGGTACTCACATGCTGGTATTTTAATATACATACACACTTAACAAGTAAAGTATCCAGAATTATGAAAATATCAATTACCAGTTACAATACACAACTCAATCAGGAAGAAATAATATGGCTTTAATCAAATAATAACCCATTAGATGTTTTTCTATTATGCAATGTTTGTCTCGTTTCTTTGTACATTTTAGTTGATCGGATTTCTGACCTTATCTAATATAATTTTTTCATTAAAAATACTATATGATCTTGAATATCACCTTGCATCATGCCTCTTGCCTTGATTTTCTATTAAAGATTATATGTGACCTATACCATCATTTTAGAAGAGGCATATGATCTCTGCTAGTAGTTTTTAATAGTGCAGCAGAAAAAAATTCACACTATTGACAAATGTAACTTTCACCTTTTTCTATCCAGTCCGTGTCCTGTTGTGTAGCCGAAATCAACCTTTGTGATAACAAATTATATGGACCTTTCGTGACCCCCTACCCTTTAAACAAATTTGCTTCTGCTGGGCCTTTCAATGTGTGTGACTCAACCGTTGTGCTTCATGAAAAATAAATGTGGTAGCTGGAGACATTGAAGGAAAGAAAACAAAGACTACTGAATGAAACATTTTTAGCAAGATTGGATTACCTGAACCTTGATTGCATTTTTGTGGAGAGCAAAAAGTAAATGACACATTGCAAATTTGTACAGTGTGACATACGACCCTAGTTGTCTCAGTGCTAATGAATTATTCAATACATGATCATTTTGAAATACACATAATATAATTTCAAATCACATTAAAAAATAACCAGTGGAGTTAATAAGCAAATAATGGACATAAAAGCATTTTATCGTCATTCACCCCTTTTATTGAGCAGAATAAAGAAACAGCAAAACATTTTTTCTTAGATATATGCTACAATATAAATAACAGCAAAAGATGTCTTCCTTGAAATACATAGTTTAGAAATATGAAAGCAACAGTAGAACACAAATTTCATGATTTTATTGCACCCCAATCACCTCTAGCTCTTTGGTTGAAAGCACTTTGCAGCATAATTTAAATCTGGCAGCTCAGATAAGACTGTAGTGGTTTGTAAACCACACACATGGTTTACATCCTGATGTTTTGAAAGACTCTAATAATAAAACACAATAAAAACACCAGTGATAGTTATACCCATGCTGAGTAAACAACGTGTAATGCCCTATTCTCAGCCCCTAAAGTTCCTGAGACAGTAAACAGAGTAGGGTTGAGTGATGTTACTGTATGCACAGTATATTCTCCACTAGCGTTTGGTAGGTCTTTCTCTCCTGTTTCAGACCGTGGTGCTCCTCCACATAGAGTTTTCCATTTCTCACCACTCTCTCCCTCAGCTCACGATCTGACAACAGCCTCTGGGACTGGCGCACAAATTCCTGGCAGGGACAAAAGCAAAGCGAGCTTCATATACTGCCAAATGCCATCTGAAGCTATATAGATAGATATTAGATAGATATAGATATTCTAAAGCATATGCAGAGAACTGAAATAAGAGCCAGTATACTGACACACTGAAATATGCTTCAAAATGTGGCTGTGCATTGCTAATGGATGGAGACATCTGTGACTCCCGTTCCAAATATGCCTGTCCAATAGCCCTTTTCAGTCTATCCTGATATCTGCCACCTCCCATTTGCTCATGAGGGGAGGAAAACACAAACAAAGTGACTGCTACTATTAAATAATGCTGCCACACCAGCTGTCATGGGGACACGGGGAAGATGGGGAGAAATATGAAGCAATTAATAAATGAGTAATGATGCCATCCCTGTGCACTGATTGAGATGTGGCGGGCCTATGAGGCCCTTTGAATTCAGGTGGCTCATTTGCAGGCACAGCAGGCTAGAAGAAGGCTACATCAGAACTAAGTGAAAGAGCCTTATAGTGCATTCTGCAGTATGGCAGCCGACATCTACCGCAGCAGAGAGCCAGTGGGCACGCAAAGTTTCAGCCACCGCCAGACCAGCACGTCACTTCACTTCACTCAAGTGATGTGATCATATTTGGAGAGGCTCTTGATTGCAAATGGCTCCACTGTATGACCATATGAGGGCTATAAATCCGCAGCAACAGGATTAAAGATCAATTTATGAGCAGCATGCTTATAATCACTTCACTCTCACAGCACATTGTAAAGCCAGACTGGAAATGCCACTTTCTCTTTAAGGCACTCCAAGTGTTTGTTTGCCTTGACACAATTCTTAACAAGTACACTGCTCATGTAATTACTTTGAGGGCTTGAGGAGTCGGAAGCACTGTCAATCCAGAGAGGATTGCAGAGCATGCAAAAGTGTGTGTGTGCATGTTTGTGTGTGTGTGACCCTCTGCAAGAAAGTTCTGGCTGAGAGACTAGTACTTGAAGCCCATCAATACTTTCAGGCTGAGGTTGTGGTTTATCCGACCCTAGTCATTGCAACCATCTGTGAGAGGTTCCTCGTGGCAAGGATTTCTCTAGAGCTCAGCTGAGCACACGTGACCTCACCTAGAGAAGACTTATCTCCTGCCATGACAGAGACGTCATGCTAGAGCATGGCTTCTTTATACCACCATGCTATAACCCTCTGCCAACCGGCCTTAACCTACGGTATTCTCTTTTTGCTTCAAACCTTGTTAAACATCGGGTTCAAGAGTTCTTATGGAAGCTCACCATTTTCCACTTGCCTGCTTGCTGCTATGTGTTGCATCAGCATGTGGTTCAGTGGATACCGTTAGTTTGTCCCTGAAGGCTGCGCTTTCTGATTCAAATCTAAGCTCCTGCAGAAACATCAGTTCCCCTTTGTTATATTTTACCTGCTTAGATTGGACTAATGATAAGAATTTAAAGCACAAAGTTTTACAAAAGCATATAAAGTTTGAGTTTTTCTAGTTTAAAAAGGTGCCATGGGGTAAGACTCAACACGATAAATCTATACCAGGGAGGGGACACACATCTGAAGTTGTCCTGACACACATTGGTGGTCCTATAACACTTCCTCAAACACTTTATTAGCATTAAGTACTTTCCAGGTCAATTGAGGTGAGTTGATGGCTGGAGGCTACAGACTCTAGTCTATTAACACAGAACGTAATGCATGTTTTGACCTGGTCAACATTTGTCACCATATACCTGAGGTGATGAGTACAGCAGGCCCGTGACCTGATGCTGGACCACGGCTGCATTCCCTGGGATGTCCCTGGCCAGCACAGGTACCTCAAGATCCATGGCCTGCCATAATAGAGAGCATTAAACACTCAGACTGAATGAGTCACTCACTCTATTAGAAGTGAAAGCACCTGATTAAGCATGTGATTGTACAGCTACCCTCTTCAGCCCTTCAGTGCCTTAGCTCACTCTTAAGGAATTATTAGTCTGTATCAGATAATACCTCTTCAGCAGGTTGTTGAGTGAAACATGCTAACATGCTAATCAGACTTTAAGCCCTCTGTGGATTGTCTTAATCAACAGTGTTTAAAAGAGATTAACTGGATTATAGTTTTGCTCACTCAGGAATGGGAAGTCAAGCAATTAATTTGGGCAATTGCCCCTGTGGTCAGACAACACCATTGCTTGGGAGCAAGAAACAGTAAGATGAAAGACACCTGTAAATATTCACATTGTTTAAAAATCTAAAAGACTTTGGGTGGCACATTCCTATTATATATTTAGATAAATTAAATATTTGATCCAAATATGATAATAAATATCATATATTTATAAATATGATCTTCTAATAATATTCTATGAGCTAGATAAAGTTGTGTTTGGCAACTGTTTTGTACAAGTGAAGTCATGCTACCACCCAATTATCACTGAGCCCTGAGGATGTTTACCTCCAAGATGGCTGCGGACATGCCCTCCGAGACAGAGCTGTTGACCACAGCGAAGCACCTCTTCATGGCAGCATGCAGCTCCTGTTGGCTCCTCTCCTGGGCCAGGAAGACCCCTGCTGTTCTGCAGAAGCAGTGGCAGAGCTCAGTATTGCGTGACTCAGGGCTCACAGAGGCGTGAATGATGCTGAACAGCAGTGACAAGCTCAGGGCAGGAAACACGGGTGCACTATGTGTGACATGTAGTGAGAGTCCAGGTAAAGTCCTAAACAGACAAGGCAGCTTCCTGCCTCAAAAGTCTCTGTTGTGGTGAAGGCCCTTGGCGAGAGACTGAGAGATCAGCCAGGACTCAAGAGAGGGAGGAAGAAAAGAGAGGATCTCGGCACTTTGCATTCTGTTCACATTACGATAGATGTAAGCAAAGTTTGCTTACATATTTTCTTGCGCCAAAGGGAATAAATAGAAGCAAATAAGCAGATGAGTCTTGAATTTCACACAGGAGCAAAGGCAGTTTACCAGATCTCAAGCTTGCTTTTATGAGCTGTGTGACTGATAAAGAAAAACCCCCAGAAGGCTTTACCTTTTAGCAACAGCTTCAACTTCCACAGTAAGAACAGGATCAATCTGAGAAAAAAACAAAAAACAAAAAACAAACAGGAAGATTAAAATGACAAGTGAAACCCTCTTCCCACTGTCAAAGCTCTATTTTTGTCAAGGATGCCAGAAATGACTTAATCAGGAGCATGATAAGGATAAAGATAAACAATGAAACAATTCATAATTGTTATCATGAGAAAATCACTCTCTGAAAATCCTGTATTTTCAGAGATTGGGGTCAGGGTGGGGTGGGTGGCCAATCTGATTAATTGCGATGTGGGATTTGCGTGCATTAGCCTGTCCACAGAAAAGTCAAAGCATAGCAATTTAGGTCAAAGATGCTTCCAAGCAAGCTGCTACTATTTTATCTTTGACTTTATGGCTCATGGTATTTCTGAATTGAAATCTGTTATAAGGCAAGGGTGCATTAAAATCAAAAAACCTATACTGAGAACGATTCTTTGTGTCGTGGTGTAATCTGGAATTAAAGAGACATTGAAAACCCAGCAGGAGATAGATCATAATCTAGGCTATATTAGCAAACATAATCTAATATGTAAGTATGGATTCTGCAGTCACATAGTGAACAGACAGAAATGGAGGGGAAGGATGTGACCTGTAGGAAGGGGAAGGCAGACACCGCATACAACTCAATGTTTTGTTTCTTCCTACTGAAGCGGTCATATCACTTCCTGCATGATGACAATAAATAGGACACCTTGTCCTGTGTCACAAGTTCTTGTTTTTGAGCAACATGCATGCCTATAGAAAGTCACTTGATTTAACCGTTTAACCAGTGAAATGCGCCCTCACATCCCCTTGTTTCCAGGTTGTAACTCTGTAATTCAGAATTTTCCTCTTGATGAAGGAGCTGTAGCAATTATAACTTGAATCAAGTAGCCAGTGTCTTATAGTAGTTCATGACAGCCTGAGCAGTGCAAGCTTTATTCTAACATGCAAGTAGGGGGAGTTTGTAATATTTTACTTTTACTTGATTATTAACATTTGTATCTTATGTTTGACTGACTGTTATTACTGCACAGAGTACATAAAGGAACCATGAAATAAGTTAAGAAATAATAAAAAAAATAGTCTGGTATATCATGTGCTATGGGTTTGCATTTTTCAAAACTAACAAACAAACAAACCAACATGCATTGGTGGAACAGCAAAGTGATTCATGTGTTTCTACATGAATGCTTCCACTGAACCCTCTTATCAAATAGAGACACAAAGCATAGCGGCGCTAGAAGCAGCAGTAAACCATCAGTGAAGACAGTGGCGTGCTCCTGGCCAACTCTAATCAAGGCATTTTTGAACAAAGCTAAAACAGAACATACCTTTAGTCTGACACCGCTGTTTGAAGGAAAGAAAAGACACTAAAATACATCGATGTCATATCAAAGCAAGTCAGGGAGAAGAAAGGATGAAGACAACAGTATAAAAGAAATCAATGTTAAAGGGACTGGAGATGAAGGGAACAAGAAGAAGAAAAGAACAGAGCTACTGTAAGAGCACTGTTGGCCAGGATATGACTTCTCTGCAGCACCCCTAAGCAAATTGAAATTCAAACACCTAAAACACAAAATTTAAATCATTTCATCTGAAAAAAGTTTCATAAAGCTCTAAAGGTGCAACTCCCTCCTGTGATTTGACAGTCTGGCTTATTGGTTGATTTAATGATAGTGTTTGATAGTCTGGTTGGATATATAGATTTACAGTTGTAGCCAAGATTATTGGCAGCCTTGCATTGCCTACAGTTAATACTGTGGTGGTCCCATAATGCTGTGGGGCTGCTTTGCTGCCTCGGGTACTGGACGTCTTGAACGTATTTAGGGCATCATGAAATCAGAAGATTACCAAGGCATTTAGGAGGGAAATGTGTTACCCAGTGTCAGAAAACTGGGTCTCAATCGAAGGTCATGGGTCCTCCAGCAGGACAATGACCCAAAACATATGCAAAAGCACCCAGGAATGGTTCAAGAGAAAACGTTGGACTGCTCTGGAGTGGGCAGAGATGAGTCCTGATCTCAATCCCATTGAGAACCAATGACAAGACCTGAAATGTGCAGTTGGTCAAACGAATCCTTCAAACAGTAAAGAACTGGAGCGGGTTGCAATTGAACAGAAACTGCCAGAAATTAATTCAAAATGAATGCTTGACATGACAACACATAGCCTGTGTATGCGTAATCAATGACATTTGGAGGGATTCCACCTGTCTGATCCCACTCAGGTCATGTATAGGAAAGCATAATAGTGTGTAACTTTCCTCTGATAGGGTTACGACTTTCTTCGGCTTTCGGCTGTAATCTAAACCAGAAGATGTCCTGATGTGGGCCCAGAGGTTGAATGCACCAAACTGAGGTGGCTCTCTACAGGTCTAAAGTAGTCAATCCGCCACTCTGTGAAGCAATCAGTTAGTTAGGCACAAAAGGAAACACGGGCAACTACCTACGGCAGACCATAATTCCTGCTAAAGAGCTAATGCTGGTATCTCTTCAACATCCAATTAGAGGCTCCCTGAACTCCAGGGCAGGTTGCTAGGTAACTTCAGCACAGTACAGCAGGAGACACATCACGGGTATGTCAAAAAGACCAACCCTTTCATGACTACTCACCTTTGGACCAATAATGACCAAGACATTCAAGGGATTCTCACAATGCCACTCTGAAAGACACCAAACATTGACAGCGATGCAATCAACACAACAAGCATTTGTGGGAAGAAAATAATTAAAGAACAGCAGCAATTATTAGTGTTTAATTTGCTTGGAATACCACATGGTTGGGTTTTACACATGAGTATAATACAGATAGTTACTTTTCATTCTCAAACTGAATTTCAAATACTGTCCTGTGATTGTCTAAAGGGTTAGGGTTACCATATGGCCACTGCATATAGTTTACACTGTATTCATGCTATTCATTGCATCAATCATTTACTCGAGTCTTTTCTGTGATTTGTCCAAGACCTTTACATATATGAAATGGATGGCATACCTGAGAAGACCTCCACCAGATAGAGGGGGTCCTTGACTCTTCTTAAGCCACAGACCAAGAGGAAGACATGCAGCTCATCCACATCCTCCCTGCTCACACCTGGGGAGAGGCCAGACACACAGACGTCCCCACAGTATCAAAACAGCATAATGAACATCCAAACTGCACCGGCAGATAATGAAAGCAATACATCACGCAAGGTCATGAGGACAAAAAGACAGCAGTGACTAATGCGTTCACATAATTCTCTGATCAGAGTTATAACACTCAGCAGAGAAGTAGTCTGCTGAAAACATTGGAAGGTTGTAGTCTAATTAGTGCATAAGGATGACATTTTACTTCCCGGACAACGCTAGATTCAAATTAGCAAACGCAACATCATGCTAACCACATCAAATGTTTTGGGAAACTGGCCTTAATTGAGAGGCAGACAACACTAAATCGGCTCTTTTCCCAGATCATCCACCTTTCATGTTCAATCCTCAGATTAGTGGGTAACTGGCAGGCATACAGTGGTGCACTTTGCCAGCAACTACTGTAGCATACCTGACCTTCCAACACCAACATATACAAGTCCCGACCTCAATAACTCAGCCATGCACTAATACTACGGCAACACACTCACCAGTCTGTCACATTTCTCGCCAGTATTTCTTATACAGCAAACCCTGAACTTTAAACAGAGAATACATCTTTAAACTTACAGAATGTATAAGGGAGGTAACACATAGACCTGTCTCATATTTGCAACTATCTTATTGCTCTTTGTAACAGATGGGCAGTGGGTTGTGTAGGGAAGCTACCTAGTAGGTGAGTCGTTTCTAAAGTGCCCAATACTTTCTAAGGAAATTGAGCATTGACAGTAACCCCAACTGTGCACTAATATATTCCACAAATTGTTATTGAAAACTAGAGAATATTAGTTAAGTACCGAGATACACACAGGTGTTCCTTTGTCATTGAGACAATCCTTGTAGAAATAACCAATACATATATCATATATAGTACATGCTACGTATGTACACACACACACAAAGTCAAGCCTACAACCCCAGCACCTGGTGTTGTGTATAAGCTGACTTAACATTCGCTACTTCACGTTACATGTGAAGACCAGTTAGACCACATTTGGGGATTTTCAAGTCATTATACCCAGTTCCTCACAATGCCTGAGTAAAGAGTCTCGGTTCCATAGACTTACAGTAAAGTCAGTATGAAGGCCATACTGAAAGGTTAAGATCCATTGGCTCAATATAAAAACACTACTTTATACCAACATAAGTATCTATAGTAGGATCTATAACAGTGTGAAACAACAGAGGTTAAGTGTCTGCAAATCCATTTGTGATCCTTGACCTTCTCCACTTGACACTGACCCAAATGGATAAAATATAAAAACTTGAGCAAATGAAACTCGATGGTTATGCTGGCACAGCAATGTTGCACAAAAAACCTAAGCTAAGTACAAAACAAACCCCAGAAAAAATGCATTTTATAAGTGTCTGTGTCAAACTGGGACACGATTTCGAAAATAATAGTATAGACAGACGCAAACACGTGCTTAAAGCACAGAGACAGTCTTAGTGTGCGTCGGGTAAAATCCCCTGCTGCCAGATAAGTCCAGATCAGGAGGCTGAGGCAGCTCCTTTAATGCTATTAAAGAGCATCTTAAAATGACAGCGTGGAGTCTGGGCATTGACCCTGATCCTAGGAGCCGATTGTCATAAAAGCTCCTCATCTGCGAGGTGTATTGAATCTGCTCCCAGTGATTCGCAGGATGAGAAAGCACGTCAGCTAAGGTAAACACCCTTGTCACTACCTCAGTACAAGTTGCAGAGAAAGAATGGAGGACGGATGGAAAACATACCACAGCAGAGACCTGTCAAAGTGAGCAAGAAATTCAAGCTCAAAGAAATAAAAAAATCCTTTGGAACTAAGAAGCAATTCATCTTTTCCACAGGGGAAAAAAACAAATTGCACAAATCATCTGTTGTGCCAGCAGCAATCTTTTTTTTGCCGTTCTGTGAGCTGTATGCAAAACACCTTCATCTGCCTTTGATTTTAGAAGGGCATTCTGTACAGCCCCCCAACAATTATCAGTGAGTGTGTGGGCTTGTGTGTGTACACATCTGTCTGAATGCTTTTGTGGTTCCTGTCAGCTTATCTGTACAGTAACACAGGGTGACACACACAGAGCAGAGGCTGCAGGTAGTGGACAAAATAACAGAAACACAACATGAAAAAACACTTACATTTGAATTAAATCCCAGATACAAAGACAGCTACACAGGTGAGCTATATTAAGTTGAATGCCAATTCAGAGTCAGTTTTAAAAGAGAGTGATAATCAACACTTAATATGTCACGGTAGCAGAGCATAATGGTAGGTGCAGCCATTTTACGGGAGTCATTAGGTCCGATAATAGCTCTGCATGGTTGTATAACAGCAGAGGAATACGAGGCCAATTTATAGGACCACGTGCACCCTATGGTGCAAACACTGTTCCCTGATGGTGATCCCATACTACAAGATGATAATGACCCCACACACTGCTAAACAAATTCAAGTTTCATGAAAACCAGCATGAAATGAACTTTAAAACTAAAACTGAATCTTTCTGGAAATTTGATCTCCTTCATCCCTCAAAGAACTGGAGACTTTTCTTCTTGTTCAAATATCACTACACACAGATCAGGACTGACAGCATTTCAAGGAGGATTGAAGCGGTTCTAAAAGACACTTGTTATTAGGCACTTGATAATCATACATTGTTAGGTGTTCCCATTACTCCCTGTGTATAACAACATCTAAAACAGATGAAGGCTTCCAAACATCTTAACAGGCTGCAGGACAGACGGCAGGCAGTTAGACTTGGAGTTGGGTTATGATTACTCTGTAACAAAAGCAGGGGAATCTGATTCCTTTTAGGGTGGTTTTCCGAAATCTTTCGAGAATTCCCTCTGTAGTTTTACGAGTAATCATCATGCTCTTTGAGGACAAAGTAACTGTCACCAACAGTGCAACCTCTTCTCCGTCTGAGCAGACCCTGCTCGTACCCCCTCACCCCCCAGTGATCCACAGCACTGCTCCTGACTCCAGAGTGCTCAACCCAGCGCCTGTCTATCCCCTCCCCCCGCCCCACAGCATGGTCCCCACACAGCACATACTGGGTGCCTTTGATGGACTGGCAGCTTCTGGATCCCAGCACTGTAGTCTGTCTTTGAAAACCAGAGCGTCACAC
>CABFOQ010019839.1:52433-85948 GCA_900660455.1 Gephyroberyx darwinii
AAAACGTGACATCCCAAAATTGTAAAAATTGATCCTAATAGTTATAGTGCAAACTGTTAATATAATTTAGCATCAATTTAACCTCAATGTCACTCAAGCAAAAAGAGATCTAATGTAATGTTTCCAAAAAATATGCTCAATGCAGTCTACATATTAATCAATAACAATCTGCAACATTCTGCAAACCCTTGTGATGTCTATGTAAAAAAACACCACAGTGATTACTACTTGGTGACAGGTACAAGAAAATACAACTCTCCTCTAATCTATGAAGGGACAATATTTGCCAGACAAGGCTACTGGTGGGACACCACACAGAAGAGTGCTTCAGGCTGTCCGGCGTGGCGTGAAAGCCAATGGCAAGAGCAAATACAAACTCTGTACTGCAGAGTATGATAATGGGGGTAAAAAATGTCAAAGCTGATTAATGCTACACTGCAATGGAGAGTCAGGGATGCACAGCAACAGACAAGGGGATATTTCATCCTGCTGAGCTTACCTTGAGGCTGGACATAGATTTTACTGCTATGGGACAGCTACGGAGATAAAACAGTGGAAAGACTAGTTAAAACTGCAATCAAAACATAATAAATACCTTGACTATTACACATGAAGCACTAACCGATGGCAACATTTTTTTCATACCAATCGCATTTGCCTATTTCTAGCTGGATTTGCTTCTTGTTATGGCAGAAAAGGGATGAAGCCAATTAATGTTTTTGGTATTCTTAAAACTTTCTGTCTTCAACAGAAGCACATCCTCAAAAAGAGTCAGGAAGACAGTCGTCCCTAAATGGTGGGGGTGAGCCCACAAAATAAATCACATGGGATGGAAAGGAAATTGACTGGATGTTATCACACTAGATCCATCCCCTATGTGTGTTTTCTGTCTCAATAAAAGCATGGCAATGCTTCTCAGTGCCTGTCCTCGCTGCCTGCTGTCAGCACTAAATGGCAGAGATAAACCATGCCATTCGCCTCAATCTGCAGCCTATGGGTGGGATCTAATCTGAAAGTAAAACACGGTAATATTGTTTTAATGCCACAGTATTATGGGACATGGCAGGATATTGTGTTTGTGTAGTAAAAACCCTTCTGTATTATTTATTGAGGCTGTCAGGCCCCTGCTGTCTGTTGATGTGCTGTAAAATGCAAACAAAAAACATTTTACTCTCACTTGTTCAATGACCTAGATTTTTCTTCGTTTTTCATGGTAGCTTTGTAATACAGAAAATAATCAGAGTGAATAAAAGGTCCAAGTTCTGTCAACATTAAAATCATATTCATGGTACTTCTGTAAATATGTTCAGGCAATCAGGAATGTGCTGGTGAAATAACTATTGGACTAGAGTTGTCAGAGAATTTTCAACAAAGCCAAAAAAATTACTTAGATAGCATACTTAGATAGCTTAGTTGTTTGGTCTATGCTACTACAGGTGGTCTACGTGATAATAAAGAACAGAAAAAAGTTTAATCATACCAAAAATACCTCTGCCTCTTCTTTCAGTTTGTCAGTAAACGCAACAGCAAACCTGATCCAAAAAACAACAAAATATGTCATTATCACCCCTGTCAGCATCACACGTGTCATTGTGGTATTAACAGCTGAATTTTCATGGCTGACAGTGAGTTTTACCCTTTTCCAAGCAAACTTTGATAACAACAGTAAAACACAAAGGTCTCCAGGTTGAGGCTGAGTAGGTGAGAGTGGAAATGCTGCTTGTGGTTTGAGGGCATAGGGCTTAAGGATGCATATACTAAGAATACAAAGAAGAAAACAAAGGGAATGGTGAACAAAAGACAATGAGTGTGCATTACGAAATGGGCCGATGGGCTCTGAGTGGTGACTGAATTTCACGATCAAGGTTTGTGTGAAGAAGCATTAACAGCAGGAGGTGCGCTGATTCAGACGTTTGAAGTCATGGGACCTGGATCACACCTGTTCTGCCTGACGGCTGTTATCCTCTCGGATTTACTAGGTGGATGTCCTACAGACCGTAAAGTCAAAATGAAAATAGAGAGGGGTCTGACAATACAGGATACAGGACCAGATATCGATAAGCCTATGTGCATAACGTCTCAGTATTAACCTGTGGGATGAGAGAATGCACAACCTGCACAGCTGGGTTTGGCTTCTTTCATGCTACAAATCCTGGAGGTGGTCCTGGAAGGTCTCTAAGTAATCCAGTTCTCATTTTCCCACAGTTACTGCACTGTTTACAATGCATTAGATCTTTTGATGGGATTTTGGTGACATTACACACAGAAAATATTACCAACTGTTAAACTGGACACTGCACTTATGGTATATACGTTAATTGCATTGAAACAATTCAAGGATTAATGGAAACTGTCTTATCTATTTTGTTGTTAAATGTTGCTATAATGTATAATGTTATAATGGTGATGTTATAGTAATAGCTATAACAATGTTATTACTATATATGAGCCTCAATGAAGGCTGCAGTGCCAGTCATGTAGCTCAATGTTAATATCATCTTTTCTTTCATTTTGTACATTTATGTATGTTGCATGTGTGCATGCATTTACTTATCTTCTTTACCATTGCTGCTATCTTCAAATGTTAATTTGTATCAACATCACCTGGCTTTCAGCAGCACCTGCTCCATAACCACACGCTTCTGCTCAACTTTCACATCTTCATTTATGTCTGTTCCTCCAAAGATAATGCCAAAGGGTACTTGGATGTCTGGTGTAAAAGTTAGACATAAAAAAGACAGGTTCTGACAGCTGCAAGACACCTAGGTGGTATACTAGTAAGCCTATCACTTATATTAGCAAACTAGGCTGGGACAATATCAGTTACACAAGCAAGTCATTATTAATGATGAGTACATAGAGTAAATCATAGGGAGGGGGTTCACCTAAGAGAAGTCTGCCTGCTTTGAACAAGTGTATGGCCAGCACACCCTCAAATGGTGGATTTTGAGCTACCAGGTTTGCCACCTCCGCAGAAGAATGGAATTCTGATGCATCTCTGAGCTCACAAGTGTGACCTGCAGATTCAATGTGGGACCTAAAATAAAATTACAATTATATCAATAAATAAATAATAATTAGAAATAGAAGTTATTATAATAAAACTATAATAAAATATGGAAACGTGGCAGGGAATACGGTATATGACTGGACGGTACAGGAAGAAAAACAAGTAAGCTATGGTTAAGCAAATTCAGAGTTGCAAACTCATTTGATCACAAACATTAAAACAATCTTTAAATATTTAAGCTTCTATTTTCCTAACGATCAAGTATCCTCCAATGTATAGATTTCTTATCTTGAAGTTGTCTGGCTTGCTGCCAGTTAAACTTCTATCACCTATGGATTTTACAGTTGCTTTACAGTTTAAGCCCTCTGTGCTGATTGTGTTTCACTTTTACCGTTATTTGAAGGTGTCTTAGGTTAACAGTTAAACTAACGTTACAACTTGAAACAATCTCGCAAAGGCTAACTAATGACTGGCAACAGCTGTTGTAGCTACGTTAGCTACACGTAGCTTCAAAGTAAATTACCTTATTCTCTCAGCTGTAGTGCAGTTCCCAGTTTTTGGACTGAGACAGGCAATAAAGAGTAATTTCATATCTTCACTAACAGCTAACGTTAGTCTGCCGAGCTAATGTGTATTAGAATTGCATTAACGAAGACCAGATTGAGCCGTACACTTGGTAGTGCCCCTGTATGTTGTTTTTATCTTGGTTAGCTCGATAAACTGCACTATCGGATTTCCTGGACCCATAGCTGCCAGTAACAGGAACACGGTGAGCTAAGCTAACAGCAGGCATCATAAGTCAGCCCTTTGCTAGCACGCCTCTGAAATGTTTACAAGTCTGTCTGCTATACGATCCCCCAGAAACACGTGATTCTAGCGCGCACGCACACGCATACACACACATACATACATACATACACACACACACACACACACACACACACACACACACACACACACAGACATACATACATACATACACACACACACACACACACACACACACACACGCAGTTGACGGAACACTGACCCAGTAGCCCGTATTTTGGGACAATGCAGCCAGGTTTGTCAGAACCACCACCAACAATATATATATATATATATATATATCTTTTTTTTTTTTTTTTAAAACGCCATCACTTCCTTCTCGAGAGTACAGCGTCTGCGTAAACGGAACAGACTTCTACATGAACGGATTGGCTCTAGCAAGAGCAGTGTCGACATTTTTGCGTTATATAGATCGTCGCCAGGGGAACGCGCAAACCTGATACTTTGTTGACAGAGCTGTGCGTCACGCGGTAGTAGTGTGACACTGACATGTCTTGGTGTTTTAGTCGACTTCTACTTCTTTTCCTGTGAGCAGAGTATTGATTTGAGACACACCAAAGTAAACATTTCAGCGGTGAACATTATTTAGGTTAATGGGGAACTTTGGAACGTGTTTCAATATTTAAAGGTATTGTAATTGTATCACCAAACTATTACCAAGCTATCGTTGCTGATATTGTGAATCACCATCAAGCTAAAGCTGCTAGCTTACTTCAGGTTTTGTAGAAGTGTCAGTATTACAGATGCTGAAGAAGGAAGCTGAGTTTAGTCAGTACAAATACTGTAGGCATATCTGTCTTTACTGTGTAAACTATGATAATCCTTAGATGGCGACGTTTAACTAACCTGTTTATCCTCTTCCATATTTTCTGTGCAGGTTTTACAGTAACGCGGAGGAAAAAACACCCTAAGCCATATAAGTAAATTGAAAATGGCTAACAACAGGGATGCCAGTGAGAGCACCCCTCTTCTGGACTCAGGGACTGTAAGCAGACCTGCACCATCAATTTTCCAGGGAAGAAGACTGGCATGTGCAGCCATCCTGCTGGCTGAATCATTAGAAAGGATTGCATTCTATGGCATCACATCCAATTTGGTTCTTTTCCTTAATAGTAACCCCCTTTATTGGGAGGGCACTCAGGCAAGCCAAGCATCTCTGATGTTCATGGGAATTACTTACCTGATTTCACCATTTGGTGGTTGGTTGGCCGATGCACACCTTGGGAAATTCTGGACAATTGCTGGTAGTTTGATCCTGTATTTCATTGGCATGGTATTTTTCCCTTTCATTTCAAATGAAGACACCAGGATTAGCCTATGTGGCGAAGAGATGGCATTTCCAGTACAACCTGCTGAGTGTACAAACAGTACCCCTCCAAGCGATATAACTTGCCCCATTCGCTCACAGTATTGTGGGCCAGTAGTCTACAGTGCACTTTTCCTAATTGCATTAGGTGTGGGTACTGTGAAGTCCAACATCACTCCATTTGGGGCAGATCAGGTAGAGTATTACAGTCTCAAATGTAAATCTCAAAATCTGTCTCAAATAAATAAACCCAACATGCAGTTCATTATATGCTGGCTGAAATGTGTGAGAATCACACATATTTTTCCTGGGATAGGCCTGTGAAAGATTAGGCATGCAGTATGACATCTTTGAGATCAGACATGCAATGTGATTACTGTTATACCGCAAAAGTTCAGTTGGATCTGCATACCCATGCTGATTGTAACCATTGAGAATGAATTTGGCTTATGAGGCTCACATCCTGGAGGATGCCAACAACAGCCTCTCACTGTTTCTGCCTCTCTTTCACTAACACGCATGTACACACACAAACAGCAAGTCTTGGAGAGTATTTTATCGATAATAAGAAGTGAAATGTGTTAGAGCTGTCTGTGACAACATTAGAACGTACGTGCCCAGAAATTTACCCAGTTATAGAAAAAAGAAAGAAGTTCAATGGAGTCATTGTGTTTCAAAATAATCTCACCAGTGGTTAAAACCTTTCAAAGGGGGCTGTGGGGATGACTTTGATTAACCCATTGAGCCTATTGCTGCCATAAGATTTTTCGCATTTTGTGATTATGTTCAAACCATAGACCATACATTAGAGTGAAATTGTTTAGAGACAGGTACATCTTACAGCAGTACACAACAATAAAAATACAGCAACATATGTAATACAGCAGCTGCATTTTTGTAAAGTGCTAGTGATTGTTAAGACTCTGTCAGTGATTGTCAGAAGGGCAAAAGCATCATAAAAGGCTGCATGATACAAAACATAACATTTTGTTTCTTTTCCTAAATATTACACTCAAAATATGAAACGCAACACTCATACTTCTATTTCAGCGCTTAGTGAATGTTCAAAACAAGTGGCAGCGAGTGGTGTTAATACTTTGTTGCATTGGAGCTGTGAGTGCAGCCACGTTCTTCATTTTGATTAATTCTGTTCCTGTCAGCCAGCACCTCACCAATACTGGTGTGCGTTTCCACATCTTTTTTAATCCTTTTTTTTTGACTGCATACAACTGGATTTGTGGCCAGGAGTTCAATTCAGCATGGCACACGAATACTTTGTTTAGGCAGCTGTCTGAAACACATTTCCCTCTCAAGAAATAATTGTACCATCTTGCGATTTGTAAATTGCAGTAGTCAATGTTGTGTATTTTTGTTAAATTAATTTGCCACTTGAGCATAATAGTGATCAAGTTACAATTTTACTCAACACACTGCACCAGGATGGATGTTTCTGTGTAGGCAGCTGGTGGTAGCCCTGATAGATGTTAAAGTAGGAATTAAATCAAAGCAGGCTTCAGAAGGCAGGCAACAGTTTTGTTATAATGGATGCTCGCCAAGTTGGTGATACTTGTGTGACACTTGACGGACGTATACCCTTTGTCGTCTGTGTGTTATTGCACGTGTAATACCTGCCTGCCTATAGGATAAGTGTAATATTCAACTTAAACTTGTTTCATTGTCAACAATGACACTGCATAGTGAATTAAACTATATTTGTCTATTATGTCTTGAGAATAATAATGTATGTCTGTAGGGAACATACCCACTAACACTGAGGGACCTTACTTAAAAAAACAGAACTAAAAAAATATTGTGGTGCAGGGGTTACTAACACGTGGCAGCAGGGTGGTGATCTCCCGCCATTTCAGTCTGTCTGTAATACATGTACTGCTGTAACAGTTATAGATTTTCCACGTGGTGATAGGACTATAACAAGATTTCACTACTGATTACATTCTCATCACACTAGATACAGTGTTTCTCACTATCTTCTATTAAATCTTGAATTAACTATGATAGCCAAGGTAAATGTGACCAACTAACAGTGACATCATTGGTTGCCATGCTGTACTATGTAACTCTCAGGTTAAAGACAGGGGACCAGAGGCCACGCGCAGATTCTTCAACTGGTTCTACTGGTGCATCAACTTGGGAGCCATCCTGTCACTGGGCGGCGTGGCCTACATCCAGCAGAACCTCAGCTTTGAGCTGGGCTATATCATTCCAGCCGTTTGCCTTGGGGTCTCCTTTCTGGTCTTTATGGTGGGCCGCACCGTCTTCATCACCAAGCCTGCTGATGGCAGTGCCTTCACAGACCTGTTCAAGATCCTGGGCTTCGCCTGCTGCTCCTCCCGGAAACCCAAGGAACCGAATCTGCTCCGGTGAGAACAGCACTGTGTGTGTCAGTCAGTTTAATATGTGTTGAAGTGATGTGAAAGAATATAGGATAGATGAAACTCAGTAATTGTCAATGAATGAAAAGTGGAGAAACAGAACAGCATGCACAGAACAGCTATAGTATAGCAACGCCTTCATCAATGGGAAGGCTTTTTAGAAAAGTGTAGCATTTTTGTGTTCATGGAAGAGTTCTGTGGGATGGTGACTTCACACCACACTACCTTCATGTAGTAGACCTTTATGTTAAAGACTCCTTTGATCCCTCTATTCAGCTCTTTTTTTCACTGGTCCAGGCATTCATCATCATTCCCTGTGGTGGGAAGTTATTCCAAAGTGCTGTTACTTGACTTTGAACCAAAGTAGCACAATCAGTTCAAATACTTGACATTGAATATTTTAAGTTGGCCAATCCCGCAGCCTTTCAAGAATTCCTTATTAAGGCGTTTTCTCCAGAGATGGGGATTATAGGCTTTAGAATAAAGTTTCTGTCCTATCTCTAGAAGTGCTGTTATTTAAGAGGAAGAAGTTCATAAAAAAGGCTGATTAAGTCTCCCATCTCAAGAGTTTAGTTTAATTCTAGCCCATGTTTATTGGATATTTACTGTTTTTTTTTTTTGCTGCTATCAATCTTGCTGTAACTTTGATCCCTATATTCTTTTCCGTTTTGACCAAGGCCTAAACCAACGCTACTGGATAGTGCCAAAGTGACTTATGGAGGGAAGTTCCCAGAGGAGAAAGTAGAGGAGGTGAAATCCCTGGTGAAAATCCTCCCAGTGTTCTTGGCCCTTATCCCATACTGGACTGTGTATTTCCAGGTGAGAACAGCACATCAAGTCAAATCAATTCATTAGGCACATAACTGCTTTAAATTTGAGCAGGAAAGGACATGAATGCAGACAAAAACAAACATCACAGACCAGAGGTTGTGTGCATATGGATGCAGATGTGCATGTGTACGTGTTAAAATGAGAGGATGTTATTTTATGTTGTTTTAATGTTGGAGAAGAATGATTTTGCACCAGACATCCTGACGATTATCAATTGGAGAGTTACCCCATGCTGTGACAAAATCTCCTTATTGTGTTGCAGATGCAGACAACATACATCCTGCAGAGCCTCCATCTGAAAATTCCTGGCTCCAATGTGAACATCACTGATGAATCCCAACAGGTAACGCAATGTGGTGAAACTCTCAGTCCAATTCCCTTTCTGTTGTTGAATTAAAACAATAATGGTGGATAAAGTGGCAACATCTGTGCCTTGATGATTTGATTCATCATTCACAACAACTACAGACATTTTAGACATTTATTCCTACAGCAGAAAACAGGAAACTTTGACTTAGCAGTTTGGAGATCCAGCTTCCTGTCTCTGTGTGATTAGGTTTGAACTAGATTTGTCGTTGCTGAAACTAAAGGAGTCAGTAGGTCACTGACACACAGTCGTAAGCAAGCAGCTGGAAGCAGCAGAGGTTGGTAATGCTTAGGGGATTAAATCAGAACTTTACTCCATCGACTAATACCTCACAGATTAGCAACCTGAAAATGATTGTATCTCTCCACAGCAATGTCTCCACCTAGACCCGAATCCCTCTGACTAGAGTTGCAGGCACACCTGTATCTCACTCTGACAGATTGTATGCTGAGTTCAGGAAGGCTTTGAAGACTGCAGCACCCTCAATTACTCCACTAGACACACAACTCCTCAAGAATCAAAGCTTTGGAGTGATGAAGCTGGGATAGGTTAAGAAGTACAGCACTGGTGTTCTGATTTTTGAACAGGCACACTGGGTGAAGTGTACAGACTTTGCGGAAATGTGAAGTGAAACACTTGCCCTTAAACCACATGATCTAACCTGTATTATGTATAAGGTATAGGCATATTCATATTATATTTAACAATTCTATGCCATACATCATTGAAGACCTATGACACTGTAATTATCTGACATAGTTTTGTACATTTTGTGTACTCCCATTTGCTAACTGAACAAGGAACTCAATTGGAAGTGGATTTTTTTTTATTCTTCACACGCTTCGTTTTTATTATCAAAAAAGGAACTAAGCCATTTCTCTGAATTTCTCAAGATCAAAAGGGAAGTGAGATTAGATGCCTCTGCCTCTGTGATTTGCTCCCTCACCTGACACATTTCAGTGGTAAAACTGAGTAAATACCTCTTTTTTTCAAGGAAATGGAGCCCATACTAATTAATAACTGGGAACAGGCCGCAGAAGCGAATGAGTACCACAATCATTCTTAATGAAATTTGGTCCTAAGAGCACTAGCCAGGGGCAACGGGAAATAATGTCACATTTTAAGCATCCATTCATTTAGATGCAGGCTACATGTCCACATAAGGTGGACAATCTATTGGTTGGGAATCACATTCATTTAAGGAATATACTTATAGAGTCACCAGTATGGTACTCCGCCATGCATGGCAAGGATGCGCATAAGTTGTAGTCCATTGTGGGAAGTGGGAGATGCCAGAGTCTCCCCTAATGCAGGGTTTGTCTCCTTATATACACTCCATGGAGACCGATGCCTGCCAGGACACCTCTGTCACTCATGCCAGGCTTTCCTCTGTAAAAGAAAGTCTCACTTAGTACCTTCTATTGTTTTGAAAATGATAATGAGCAAACAAGAGGGGAAAACACTCTCCAAGGTACTGTGTATACATTGCCAGCGGTTACTCTAAGAAATGGAAATTCACTTTGAGAATAAGTGGCACTATCACACGTGTAAAACCAGAGACACAGTGGGAACTCAGATGGCACTTGAAATTTGAATTGCTAAATAGATCTCTAGCATTTAGCAATTCTATCATTGCTCACTCAACAGGATATAGCCTGAATTTGTAGATACTTTGTATGCTCACAATGAATTTTCCTATCTGATTGATGTCATCCAATCTATTTGCAAGGCGTAACTATTCATCTCAAAGATTCCACTTTCTGGTAATAGATTTAGCCCATTGTAATGAAAACTGATTTTAATTTTAATTCAGTCAAGCATAATTTGTCTCAGGCCTCTTGTCCATTTAGTGGATGAGCATGTTTAGGAACCTACACCATATACCAGCTAATAATTGATCATCTCTGTTGGTTAATTATGCATTTGACTTTGTGAGTTTCATTAATAGTGTTCACCTCATCATGCTTAGTTTGGTTCTGACCACTTGGGGGCGCCAAAGCAATATGAAGCCTAGACTATACATACACAAGCACAAGCACAAACACACACACACACACACACACACACACACACACACACAAATACGTTCACTCGTGAGGAACTGGACTGGAATGCATTGACATTCTCAGTATTGTTTTTCATGCCTTGTGCTTTTGCAGTTTTTCCTCATGTTTCTCCTCTGGATTCCCCAGAAGATGACTTTCCACTTTCCTGCGGCCTGGCTGACAATGTTTGACGCAGTGCTCATCCTCATGCTGATCCCTCTTAAGGACAAAGTGGTGGACCCCATCCTTAAACGCCGTGGCCTGCTGCCCTCCTCCCTGAAGAGGATTGCAGTGGGGATGTTCTTTGTCATGTGGTCGGCCGTGGCAGCGGGTGAGTGCGCTAGCAGACATGCCCTCCTCACGCTGTCAAATGAATTAGGCCAGCCAAAGACCCTGGTATCCGCAACAACAAAGTTACCCTTTGTTTACTCTACTAAATGTCACATGCATTCAGTACAAGGCTAACAGTACCACGGATACAGTGTCACATCTGGATCATTTGGCATTCTTAGTTTTAATTCTCATCTTTGTAGTTCAAATGAATTTAGAAGCATGGTATTAAAAGCGAGCATATGTAGCATTCATGCATTCATCTTTTGATAAGATCAGGTTTTTGAAAATTCTCATCTTCTTTTGAAAATGTTTTTTGACTAACAGGAGTTGACCTTGATGGTGTCATTTGTTCTGGGAGAGTCTGTCAGAGATGTATTATAGTCCCTCTTTCAAAACACCACTCTCCAGTAAACAGTTATCATACAGACCTGGCAAAGGGAAAAAAGCCCCAAAGGTGTGCCTTTTTTCCTCGCCCATATAGAGCACAGGGGGAGCTGTGGCGTCCCACTCTTTGGTTCTGTTTGACTGCACCTGCATCCGACAGCGCTGCTCAGTCCAATTCAGTTCCAGCCTGTGAATTATCTTTGAAATAAAGTCTCAGCCTAGCCTGTCAGTGGGTGCTGCTGCATTGATATATTCAGGCTAAAACGTTTTGAGTGAGACAAGCCTTGAGGCAGAGAGAAAGCAAATCAGTAACACTCTTCAGAATCAATGCACATTATATTTTCCACAACCGCTGCCCTTTTTCGATACATTCGGCCACACAGAATATAATACCTTTCAACATTCGCTGGTGTGCTTCTAGCAGATTGCTAATTGATACTTGAACATGCATTAAATCACAGATATAAATTGTTTGTGAGGAATAATACATTTTCTTGAGGTTTTTAATATTTATATTACTTACGGAGTAAGGCAACCACATCAGGGGAAAGAAAGATGGTTGTGGACCACATTAAGCAGCAGGAAGAAACAGCAAGGTGTGCTAAGGCTGTCTCTTGGGTCATTGGATGAATTGGGGAAAGTGTAGAGAGGAAGAAACTTGGCTGTTGTGTGGTATAGAGGCAAACCGGCTTAGATTCAGGTGCAACCAATGATATACTACCATCTTCACAAAATCTCAGTCAGTGGTTAGGGGAGGACCCTTCCTGTCCCTTATGTCCAGGCATTGTTACTCTTAGACATATTTTGTCAGGATGTAAAATGAATCTGTCCCAAGGAAAATACACCTGGCAACATAACCAAGGCAGAGGTGTCTAGCAGCAGCTATTGGGAGCACGTGGGCAGAAATCAACTCATCAGCTGACAGGAAGGAAGATAGTACAACTGGCATTGTCCGTTAGGGAGAAAAGACTAGAAGGAAAGACTCTCTGGGCAGGCTTAGTGTAGTCCAGCTAAGGGTGGGGAGAGATTGGCAAATGGCAGTAGATTTAGGGGAAAAGTTGATAATCCCACAGGAAATAGTGAGCACTAACCTCAGGCCAGACATGGTGTTGTGGTCAGAGACACAGCAGATAGTGTATTTTGTTGAGCTTACAGTGCCATGGGAGGATGCAATGAATGATGCATTTGAAAGGAAAATGCTTAGGGTATACTGAGTTGTTAGCAGAGGTGGAGCAATGTGGTTGGAAACCATAGCCATGCCCTGTGGAGGCTGGATGCTGAGGTTTTGGAGCCAAATCCACTTTAAGACTACAAGGTGAATTAGGCATTTGTGGGCGGAGCTTATATGTCTATAAAACAATGGGAGCCAGTCGATCTGTCAGAAAAGGAATCACACTGACTGGGGATACAAAGCAACTAATGTAGATACTCTTGAGTGTTATAGGGTCTGAACCACTTTCTTGACTGAAGCATGCTGGTACTTTTTTCTTAGAAGTACATGTGCTGGCACATTGACGTCTTAGCAGCTAGAAATGTTGGCTTGTAAGCTTGTGTTTGTTTGTAGCATGTTAGCTGTCATTGTTTGCGAATAGCAAGGTTGCCATGGCTGTTTATCAGTAGCACGTGTGCTGAGTATTGACCTGTTGTTATGTCGGCTTGTCAGCCTGTGTGTGTAGCATGCTATTTGACAGAGCGTTTGGTAGTAGGATGATTTCTGGTATATTGATTCTTTAGAATATTGATATGTTAGGTTAGCCTTAGTTACATAAGATATGATACTGTAGTTTAGACATGGTAGCCGGGCTGAGCTGTGATACACTGTTTTCAGTTCTTGGTATAATTGTTTACTGACACAATTCGGTTTCTGATCTGCTGAGCAGGTCGTCTTCAAGCCAGCAGTGTCGGCCGCACAGTTAGCTTGTTGTTGTTATTGAAATCAATAGTAAATTCAGAAATGATTGAGTAATGTTGGAAATTAGGGATAAGCATAAGCATACAGGGTAGTGTAGGCAGCTTTAGTTGTATTTGATGATGAGAACGGGTGTTGAGTGTGGAGTGAGGGGATCTGGGAGGCCATAAATCACTGTTGAGCCTTCTGGAGGTGTTGTAGGCCTAAATCAACAAAACATCTGTGATGGGAGGAGCCCACGTGATAACCCCAGTGACATGTCGACACTCATACAGTCAGCCCTGTAGCATTTAGATTAGGTGGCTAGTGAATGATGCTGCCTGTCTGGTTGTCCTGTAGATTTATGATGCCGTAGCCTGATGTCCTCTATGGCGGTGGTTCTCGGTCCTGGTCCTCGGGGCCCCGAGCCCTGCTGGTCTTCTATCCTACTATGGGAGTTAAGACATTTATCTGATAGGCCTGATAGGCACCGAGGACCAGGATTGAGAACCACTGCTCTATAGTGAGAATTGGGTTGTGGCACAAAGGATTATAACATCAAATCGTGTGTGGGGAAAAAAATGTTCTTCAATCTGGTCCTAAAGAATGTACAGTTCTAAATAAGCTGGTGTTATGACATGTTATGTTTCATGATCAAATTTCCAACTGGCGGTGTATTTTTCATATTCCCCTGATTAATTAGCCGAACGTAGACGACACGATGTCACATCTGATCTAAAACATCAGCGGTAAATGTCAGATTTTGGTGTCAGTCAAGCAGACGCAAAGAACAAGGGCTTCTTTCTAGATGTTCCAGCGTTCAATAATCACACAGGGAGAAATCCATCATAGAAGAGGAAGAGACACCAATTTTTAAATCAACAGTATCCTCAATTGTCCACAATGCAGCACAGTGACAAGACTCAGAGTGAGGCATGACTTTCCCTTTTTCTCCAATGGCAACACAGCTAGCACTGCTGCTATTGCTCTCCACCTACACATAAAACCCACAGCCGATACTGCATTCATGTCATATGGGAGTTGAAAATACAAGCTTCCCCTGGGAAATAACCTCCTAGTGGTAATTCTGAATAGAAAACATGGGAACTTTTTTATCTCCCACTTGATGGTACAAATGGATGGTAATGGAAGTGTGATAAACATCACTGCTGCGAATCAACCAACAAATAAGAATTACTAGTTATATTCACACTAGTACGCGTCTGCACAGTCGACTTTATGATTAGTTACAAATACCTGCTGCAATTCGCTTGGTTGACAAAACAACTTGTTGGAAATGTTGGAAGTCACCAACTGAAGTAAGAGGCAAAGCAGACTGAGGGAAAGTGGATGGAGTTAAAAGGTAAATACGAAACTTCATCACAAAATAAATGGAGCGAAGCCTGCAAAGCTAGTTCAGGCAGACAACTCAAGTGGCGCTACAGCTCAATCTGCTGATGTGTCAGCTGAGCTCACGCATTGTAAGGCTCAAGCATTTTAAATAGGGTGGTCTATTTAAGCTGTCAAACTCACTACCCCATTCTCTGCTGCTAACAAAGTTATTAATTCTTGCAACTTCATCGTCATTTGACAGCAGAACCAGTCAAATATATAAAAGTCGACATGGCCAACAGTATGACAGGCCAACAAAAGTACAAAATAGATGTTAAGATGTGGTTTAAGGTCGATCTAAAAGGAAGCTTTAACATTTTTCAAATTTGATAAAACATTTAACACCCTGAGAGCATTATTGTTTAGCACACCAACATGCTCACACAATGCTAGGGCTTGCTTCACTCCAAGGTATTGCTGTACAAGGTGTGGAGCTCTGTGTGGTGAGTACAACCTTGACCGTATGTGATGCCCTGTGTGAGGATATCATCTCATCAGAGCCTAATAAGCGCCTCTGAGATATCGCCCACTCCACACACAGACACAGACACACACACACACACATACACACACACACACACACACACACACACACACACACACACACACCCAACCCCCAACCCCTGGGAGAACCTAATTCTACTGGAGCCCACTCACTACTGTTCCGTTATTAATAAACCACAGCTAACCATAGCCACTGTATCGGAGGAATACTTTCCATGTAAACTGTGTGTGTGTGTGTGTGTGTGTGTGTGTGTGCAGATGAGAAAGTATACTGGAAGAGAGTTCTTGTGTAGTCTAGTAGTTGGTTTTTAAAGCCTGACGTACCCTGTCAAATAGATCCTGTTCAATCAGGGAGCTATTGTAAAAGGTCTATTAACCAAATCTAATGAGGGTATTTTTTGGTTTGAGGGAACACTGTCTATTAGAGGACACGGGAATTGCTAAAAGGGAAAGTGGGTGAACATGTTTATTTCAGATATTCAGAATCTTTTCAGGTACTTACTTTTCCATTTGGCTTCTTGAAAGAACATGCAATCCTTGCACTTGAATTCAGGCAAAAGAAAATTCTGAGTATTGCAGAAAGCAATTTTAAGTCCTGGGAGTGGAAAGAAAGGGTTTATGATGGTGCACAGAATAGAAATGGGTGAATGCCCTACTAGTGTGGAACAGACTTCTTCCTTAACTCTGACCTGGATCATTGGAGTGAAAGCTGGCTGGATAAACAGTGTACAATTATCTGCTGTGTAAAATTAATTATTGATATATACAGTATTAATGATATTGGGACAGTCTCCATAGTGTCTCTTTTCATTTTATTCATCCAGGAATCATTTGCTTGTGTGCTATTTTTCAGCATCACCCAGCTTCACATTCATTCAGTTACACACATTCACACCTGGAGGGTGCTTAGTACAATCTTTTACTCTTACGAAGTTATGAACTGTATTTCCCTCAGCTGGCTCTCTGTGTCTCCTTGTTGCTTATCTGCATCTGTCCACAAGCTGAAATCACGGTGCTCAGAGACCGCAGACTGACAGGTGGCTAGTTCTGTGTGAGCGAGGGTATATGGGAATATCTAGGACCAACACACTCTCCGGCACTCTGTGTCCACAAAATCGGTCACGCCACTGCTGTTCAGATTGGAATCACTTTCATCACCAAGTGCAGAAAACGTGCAGGAATTTGCGACATTTTACAGGGTTCACGGTACATGGTCCAAGGACAACTGACCCTCCCAACCAGTGCAACGGGACAGTTCATACAGTGGACAGTAGGATATTTCTGATCCCTTTTTAGTTGTGTACAGCCAACCCTGATTTCAGCCACATTCTAGGGGCAACTTTGCAAAGTTGTACTGACATCACTTTTGAAGTGATACTTTATCACTTTTTTATCACATTCTTTTAACTTTCATACTAATCTGCTTTGGTTACAGCTCAATGGTTTTAGATGTTCAAAAGTAGCTCCTTTTTAAAAAAAAAAAAAAGCCAGAGCAAAGTTCCCAGGGATCACACTGGGTTGTGTGATGTTTAGTGAGGGAAAAAAAAGCTGGGGTTTGTGTTTATGATGAGCGCTCGCATTGCTCTGGGCAGCCCAGTGGCCACCCTGCCAGAGATGGACAGCGGGTATTATAGGATAGCCGGATTACAAGGCTGCAACTCCCCTCAAATACAGCATTAAGTGTAGTTATGATAGGAGGTTGTCTCTGGGAGTTATCTGGAAATAGCTGCCGGTTACATGATAATGGTTATCAAATAAAGCTTTTAGGAGGCGGCAGCGGTTGATGACAACTGCTTGGCTTATTGTTGAGCCGTCTGCCATAATCTGGTAGCGTGCAGATGTGATCTTAATGAAGTGGTAGGCTAGCCTTGACACTAGCTAAATCCCTAATGGACTGTCACTGACTCCTCTAACTCCTGCAATGTTTAGCTGTTTGTTGGTGTCATGGATTTATGGGTGCTAAATACTTTTGCAAGTGTTCCCTCATCCTGACTGTATTATATAGGCCTATAGAGCAGAGGCTATATTTCAGCCCATGCCCTGTTTGCAGCATTTTTACTTTTCTTTAGTATACATGTTGCAGAGCTGAGTAAAATGTAGTCCTAGATCTGTGTAGTTAGTGGGTGAATTAGAGGTTTTTAGCATCTAGCTTGTATGTTTTGTCACACTACATACACAACCCACACTACAATACACTGACGTTTAGCTCCAGCTTCAACTGTGATCGAATATACTGTTTTCTGTCTCTACCCCCCCAGGTATATTGGAGACCAAACGACTGGAGATCGTTCAAACGAATGGCACCATTGACCAGGTGCTTGGCAATGTTATCTACTACGCTGCAGATTTACCCATATGGTGGCAAGTGCCTCAGTACGTGCTGATAGGAATCAGCGAAATCTTTGCCAGCATTGCAGGTACAGTGGGTTGACTTCTTCTGTTGAATTTGTAGCCAAGCTATCGTTTCATATTTTAGTCAGGTATGCATGATGTCTATGCTAATGTGTTGCATGTTAGCTAATGTGTGAACCCATTTTGGTTGGATGATTGTAATTGGTCTGATTCACCTTCAGACTGAACTGTCCTGACAGCATTGTGGGCTAATAACTGTAGTGTAATACTTCAAATCTAATGGTGGAGGTAACAAGGGAATGCCAGGCACAACGCACAACACTCTTTGGCACAATGTGGTAGAATGAGCACGTTCATTGATACAGCCTGTCACTGAATAGTCTGAGAGCTTCTGTGGGTGGCATGGCTTGTTGTATGTGTTTGTATGTGTGTGTATATGTATCTGAAGTCGAGGTGTAGAGGGTGAACAGTAAAAGGGTTACTCACCGCCGAGGACAAATTCCTGGAGGCACACAAGCTGTGACCTACTGGTGAGATAATCTGTGATCCAGGACACCATCAAGGCTCTTTGAGCTTGGGTGGTGTTAAAGGCACCTGAGAAGTCAAAAATACAATTGTCACTGTTGCCAGGAAATAGGCCCCGTGGAGCACGTAGGTAATTGCATCATCCACTCTAATGTGTGCTTGGTAGACGAAGTGCAGGGGGTCCACTGAGTTTCTCACTAGGGGTCTAAAAGGGGCCAGCTCCAGCCTCCTGGGAGGTCTTCATGATGTAGTCTGTAGTGTAGATCTGTAGTCAGTTAGTGCCATGGGTTTGTAGTGGTTAAAGATAGAGGAGCACCCCTTCTTAGACATTGGGCCTGTTCAGGGTGTTTTACACAAAAGACACTCTTAGCCTATTGCCGCAGTGACAGGTTGAGTAGGTGTTAATGGTTCATCCAATCAATATTTTCCTTTCTTAAAACATAACAACACTCTCTTCTCTCACAGGATTGATTTAGCCTAAAGGAGATGTTGTCTCTGGAGTTTACTATTGCTTATTGATAAACCTCAATGTTGTACTGCCTGTTTTACCATCTAATGCCAGAGCAGTTTGTTGTGGTATTGTGGTAAGTTGCCCCTGGCACACCGACTTCATACCTCAGTAATTCCATTGCTATTGAATATTGCAACACAACATGGAAGGATTAGTAACTTTATCAATGCAGTCATTTTTTCTGTTTGCAGTGATATTCAGATTATATGGAATAGAAAAAAACAGTCTGCCTTATCCCAGCATGTTAGGAAAATAATGTTTTAGCAGTTTACGTTGTGTATGTCAGAAGGTCAGACGAATTTATTCCTCACCTACAACAAATTGCACCCTGAGCAAATACCACCTCCTAATTTAAAATCATGACCTGAATGCTAAGTTTCTTTTCCCTTCAGGTTCATGAAGGTGGATTGTCTTGTAACACCAATACAGGATTAAATATCTAAATGTTGATTCAAAGGATTTACAATCTTGTGAAGTAGAAATACAAAAATAAATATTGAAGAAAAAAACAAGGAAACAGTAAACATGATGACATCCCCCTGTGGGCCAATCGGTGACAAATATGTCACCTTGTTTTGACCTGTAATTGTAGTGTCCCCCTTGGGCCAATCAATGTCATTTTCAAAATTCATCAAAATCTGATTTGTAGTGTTACCTCTCTATGTACCTACTCTTCCAGACCAATGTTGTCATTGACAACATTATTCTGGTTTAAAGAAAGTTCTTATTTAAAATAAATAAAATAGAGACTAGTTCTATGGCGTTTTATCGCTTCACTTATCTTCTCATGTTTAGCGAAATTGAACTATTTCACTCAGTAGAAATAGAACATAAAAAGTTGAACTATTACTATGTTGACTCCTGCTATATCGTTCCCACCTAGACCACTGTTTAATGCCTGGGGTGTGTTGCTAGTTTTGTGATTCAAACTTGCATTACTATCTAGCTAGAATTTAATTCAGGTTGAAACATTAAGAGACATGCTCATCAATATGAAGCCACCCTCATTCTCCAGGAAAATAGTTTTCCCATTCTTTTCAGTGGTAAGTGCTAGAGATTTCTTAGACAAAAAAACCTGTAAATCAAAGCAAGTCAAAGTAAACTTGTATTTGATACTTGATTGGGTATCAACTAAACACTGCTTAACAAGCCACTTATCATGTTTTTATGACCCCTGACCTAAAGTGGAAATGACCTTTCAAAACAGACAAAAGACTATGAGAAGTGAAAAATTTCCTATAGATTATAGAATATCAAGGCGTGGCAAAAAACAGTTTTCTCCTTTACCTGATATAGATGATTTTGTATCTGTGAGAAATACACTGAATTCTCCTCCCTTAAACACTGCAGAGACTTTGTAAAATTAGAATTAGCAGCAGAAGTATAAGCACACTTGAAATCAACAGAAATCGGCCTTTTTTGTATTTATTTGACATTTCCTCTGCAGCCGTGATTAGTACTGGCTTCAGGGCTCAATTACCTCGGTTACTTGGGTTTGTTAGGCCTCTGGTCATGATTGAGTCATCTTCCTATTACTACAGGTTATGTTGTTGTAGACACTTCTATATAGCGTTCTCTTTATTTCTATATCAGGAGTGAAGATTAAGACATTCATTTTTGACTGTTGTTTTTTTTTCATCATAGTGGAAGAATTATCTAGCTCATCCAGTCACTGCAGGGTATTTCTGGGAATGAATATTTGTCATCCTTAACTTTAATAAACTTTAATAAAGCTGGTATAAACCACATACAGCTCCTACACTGGCATTCACACCTAACTATAAGGGTCCCTGTGAAAGTCAAATACAGACATGACAAAGCTATAGAGATCCTTAAAATAAACTTCCTCCACTCTCCCTCCATACCATCCCACAGAGGTTTACCTTAAGGAAAATTGGCTGACAGAATTCTGACATATGTCTGGTAAAAAGAAACAATTCCCCTTAGTCTTCTTCAGTGTGAATAAATCTGTTTAAAACCTCAGGTGTCTATACTTCCTCTCTGCAATCCCCATCCCCAGCCTCGTAGGACCATGGGTAATTCTTTGCTTATACACCACCCACACTTTGTCTGCTTTTGGGCATTACGAATATGCAAGAACTTGCAAAATGATTCCCTGTGGGATTTTTAATTATTTATTGCTCTTTTGAAAATGTTAAAGGCTAATGCTATTTTCTAAGAAAGAAAAGTCACCCCTCCAACAAAGCCCTCAGGAGAAAGAAAAATACAATATTTTAAATTCCATTTTTTAAAATTTATAATTCTGCCTCTTGGTCACAAAAGGTCAGGCTGTTTGTTTTGTGTGTGGACATCATTTTAATTCCATCTTGGATCATTGTATTCACAGACAGACAACAGCTGGATTTAACATAACGTTACAATATGGTTTCTACTATTCCCTTAGTTGCATAGGGCTCTATCTTAGAAACCTCACAGATCTTTGTAATTCCCAGAGCTGCATAGCTATTGACCAGTGTTTGCTGGCATGAAAAGGTTAGCTTAGGATATAAATAAATGTATCTTTACCAACTTCTGGAAATGTCCTTATGTTGCCACACTCTTAACCCTTTTCTCTACCTACAAGGCTTGTTTTCTTCCTAGTACTAGTGCAGGTATCTGTAAGGAAACTGCATCACATTCATTTGTGCAACGTCCTCCGAGGAAGGTCTTAAAAGGGAAACTTATTTAACCGCTGCTCCCTAATCTTTCCTGACAGATGTAGCTATAGGACCTCATTTGAAAAATCACATGTTTGAGGTGCCATGAAATTATCAATGTCAGCTTGCAGGCGAAAAGAGACTGATTTTTTTTTCCCTCCATGTCTCTTTCTCTTCACTCCCTCACTCTTTTTTGCAATCCTTTTCTTTCTTTCATGACAAATTCAATATTGAGTTATGTTTGAAATGACTGCTTCCTCTGGCTTTTGAGACCATGCAGTGCCATGCAGACCAGATGCTCTACAAGCCCACCATGGAAAACTAGCTGCCAGACAGCTGTTGCCTTTTGGTCTCACATACTGTATGTTAAAAGGAAACTAGTCATTGTAGAAAAAAGCCTTTATTGTGTCTAGTCTTTACACTCTATTGTGGTCTAGTCTCCTGTATAGTAATGGAACTCAACAGTGATACATTCAGGAACGTTTTCTGTGACCAGTGGCCACATGACTGGTGGTGGTATTAGACCAGACCCAATTGACAGTGGAGGACACTGCTGACCACTGCAGCCCAGCTACTCCTCCTTTTCAAAGTCTGCATAAAAGCTGCTATGTTAGGAACATGCATGAACACAGATATTATACACAGATAAACATTGTTTCCTCTTTTGCTCCTCTGGTCCAGAAATTACCTATGCTGTATGTGGATCAGTGCCAGGCAAAGCATGGGTGATACATTATTCAGAGGCTACATTACACTCTACCAGCTGTAGCATGTGAAGCCTTCTCTCTTATTTACTATTGTTCATAGCATGTTACTGTATTCATGTCTTTTTGATGCCCTGCAAATTTCAGTACAATTCAATATTGACCTGTCTATCTATTTACTCTCTTTGTTGCAGGTCTGGAGTTTGCCTACTCAGCAGCCCCCAAGTCCATGCAGAGTGCCATAATGGGGTTGTTCTTTTTCTTCTCCGGGATTGGATCCTTTGTGGGATCTGGCTTGTTGGCTATTGTCTCCCTTAAGGGGATTGGCTGGATGTCATCCCACAAAGACTTCGGTAAGAGACAACATATACACTCATACGTGCTCTGGTTGCTGTATACCAGCATCTCAATGTACAAACCTTAACGTCCCAAAGCTTAACATGTTTTGGAATTATATTGTTCCCCAATCCTCTGTCTTATGAGAGCTGATGATAAGGAGCTACGAATGTAATTTTCTGCTAGATATAAAGGAAGTTTTAGGACATTGGCCATTGTAGAATGTGAGTCCTGAAGTTGTTCAGAGAGAAGCAATTTGACCTAATTGGTGAGGGATTACTGTGTGTGGTATTGACCTGCAGCCTTTCTACAAGCATGCAGACTCGTGGGAGGCCTGCATTGGAGATTGTACATTGGAGTACTTTGTCCATTGCTGAATTTGAAGTATGACCTTGATCTCTTTAAACTGCCTTCAGCACTTTGGTCATTACCTATACTAGTTTTCCAGGGAAGAAAAATGCTGCCTCCAATCTACCATCTACCAACTGAATGTCAGGAGTGTTACAGTTGTCAGGCCTGCCGTTACGCCTAGTACATGTGGACTCCAGTATTGACTGTGCATATTGACTCTATGTATGGACTCTCGATAGACTTCTTGGTATGGATTCGGAATAAAGATATATTTATTTTCCAGGGACAGGTCACAGGAATTTTCATCGCTTGTCTTGATTTAAAATCTACTTAAGGAGTTTGTAAATTAGTCACAGAGAGGGAGGGGGCAACACCCTGCACAATTCTCTTGTTTTAAGAGTGTTTCCCATAATAAATAGACATGTCAGGCTAACGACAAAAGGTTTGTGTAAATCTGTCCAAGTGATAGAATGAATAGCATGGTGGCGGCAGCAGATGGATGGGCTCCCTGGCGAGTGGAGGCTCCCAGCCCAGATGCACTTTCCTGTGAGCATGCAGTAAATAAGCCAGCACTGTAAATTGTTTACCCACAAACACCTAATAGCTCATTAATACGGTGTGCCGACAGGTTGGGAGGTGTTTTTGATGATGTTAGCACTCGAAGATGCTTGGCACGGCTTCATAAATCCATCCCTTGCCCAACCTCGCCTCACTTCAGGGACCGTTTATTTAAAGTAAGCATCATTTGATTGTTGAACTGGAGCTGGTTTTGCCCGTGAGACTTTGTTCTGCTTTCCAAAGCAAGTCATTTAAAGGTTGAGCTGAAGAAATGGAATAAAACATCCTGGTGGCCACTGATAAAAGACAGATGGCACAAAGCTTAGGCATCAAAGGCAGTCAGGAATCATGGCATACTTGGGTTTGGGTTGGGTTTTACCTGTTGGCTTTTACCAGATGCTCAGGGCTCTCCAGGAGGGATGGAAGTGGATTCTCCTTATTTCCATGGCTGAGGGCAAGATGGTGCGCTGTAAGCAGCAGTTTGGGTGAGCTGTGCTGAGTTGTACTGAGCTGTGCAGGCCTGGAGACAGATGAGCAACATTAATCACAGGCTGGGGGTCTGATTACATAGCCCCTCTCCTCTTAAGTAAAGCTGCCCCTGCGGTGGTACAAAGAGATGGCACTGCTACCTCATCCTGCCACCACACTTGTAGAACTTTCCTGTCATGCTGTAGTGCCATCTCCTCCTACTCTGCACAAACTAATCAATCAGCGTAGGGCAAAGAGTTCATAACGATACGTAGACAATACATAGATGATGCCAAGTATCCTTTGGTTAACAGTTATATTTCATGCACGGCTGCTCTCAAATCTTAAACATAGTAGGGTTATGTATTGGAGTTATTGATCCTTCAAATCCCAGTGCACATGGTTGCTCGCTTTGGTTACATCTGGCAGACTAGTCATTCATCACATTCTTTTATTTGGTATTTAAGTAGGCAGGGAAGAAAACCATGTCATGCCCCCTGATGAAGACTGCATGGTGCTCTCTTGACCTCACAGACCAAGTCAATGAAAGATCAACTTTCACTCCATGCTTCTTCACAAGCATGTCCTTTAAACAGGAGGAGGTTTTTGTTTCCCCAAAATGGCTTTTATTTTGCTCAATTTTGTTGTGCCTGTGAGGGAGCACCCTTCAGGAGAAGCAAATGGTGTTTCAAGCAGCTGCAGTCACGTGAAAGGAAATGGCCTTTTCTTTGACCAATGTTCAAGTACTGACTGATCCAAGATCAGATGTCTGAGACGTGTTCAGACACTCAAAGTGAGTTGGCATTCGCATATCCTGCTCATGAAGTGTTGGATCATACTTAGTGAAATGTCAATGTATTAATGGGGGCCTTTAGTGTCAGATCAGGCAAATTGTAACATTAACTCTTAACTCTCTCAAAGGGCTCTATTTGAAAATGTATTTTTGTACATACATTAGAAATGTCAGAGAGACTACAACCTGGGTTTCGGTGCAGATTAGAGGATGAATACACATAGCTGGATAGCTGGCATGTTGCAGTGGCATATAAAACTCCAACATCAATCAAAAAAGTTTTATGTAGAAGAGGACAGCTGCAGAAAATGCCTATAAAAACAAACATGCATTGATTCCCTTTCTGAATTCATTCTGAGCCATGGCATTAAATGCATTGAAGCATTAAAATGTTGGGTCATTGCACTGAAGGCCTACATCAAGTGATCCATTTTCAAACCTTAAATTGATATTGACCCGCTTCATCTCGACTCACATGATAATACTCAGACAGCCCCACTAGCAGGTAAATTGGCCCACGGGTTATAATACCCATCCCCCTGAGTATTTGTGATACATCCAAAAAACTGACAATATTCCATGTATTTCAGTGAGACCTATGTTCTGAAAAGACAGACACCATGGTGACAATCTGTTCCTGCATTTTTATCCCTGCAGGGTGTGGTGCTCTGATTCTGTCCGGATGTGTTGTTTTTTCCCCCCCCCACGATTAAAAGGAATGGTCTTTTTAGATCCCATTTGCCAATTGTGCTTTGCTTAAAATGGGCGAAATAATGAAAGTAGAAATTTCATAGATAGGAGAAGATGGTTATTGCATTGCGGATGTTGCATTATCCCCAGATCACAAAGGGACAAATGCTGGAAAGCTAAGTTAAGTATGGCTAGTGGTTATTTATTTTTTCATTGCAGCCTCAAAACCCACCAGAATCCACAAGAAATGCATAGTAGAAGAACCCTCGAAAGCAAACTGGTTGCGATTTTCAACGCATAGGTCTCATTGAACTACATAGGACATTGTCCATTTTTTGATCTAGACTTGTCTTGTAACTAACTAGTTGTCTTGTAGACTTGTCTTGTAACATCACCATACTGACTAAAGTCAGTATGGTGATGCACAAATTTTGGAGTCTCAGAGAAAATGTGTCTATTTTCAGATAATCTCTCCAATAAGGGCTGTACCATAATCCTCCATATTGATTGGTTTGCACTTTTCCCTCCCCTGCTCAGAACCTGCCTCTTAAATAACTGTCAAATATTTATGGGCTTCATTAATGTTTTTACAGCAAGTCCTTGTTTTGTCTTTTGCTGCTGTAATTAGCCTCCCATATTTTTTTAAAGTGCTTAGCAGCCAAGTGGGCCCTGGGGGGCATGGGCTGAAAAGAGGAGGTAGAGCCTGACTTAATGCATAATAAAATTAGAGCAGAACCATTACAAAATTGAAACCTTGCACAATTTTTCAGGCCTGTTCCATAAATGGGGATGTTACTTTTCACCAATCCTTCCTCCCTTGCTCAGGAACTAGTTAAAGGAGGTTTTTCAAATCTTGACCATGCTCAAAGTTAATACCCAGTCATCCTATTTTAAACAGTCTTAAGGTTGCAATAGCATTTAGCTTTTCATCAGAATGTAGTAAAATCAGAGTTTGTTACTTCATCAGTAAGCAAATGTGGTTCACATCCCTCAGAGGCTAAGGGTGATGTTGAATGGGTTGGTACATTTAAATAGCTTTAAACCTGTTGAATACTCACATTTCCATGATGCCCACACTCTATTTTCAACTCTAATTGATCATATCTGTTTAAATACACTGGAAATTGCTATGTTCTGTTAGTGTAATTACATCTTCCCCCGCTTATCATGCTGAACAGTTTGAATGTACTCTCTACCTTGCTCTGTGTAAGCCATACTGCTCTGTTAATTAAGACTGCAGAGGTAGACTCTTGGGTTACTATCTGTTAAAGTGAATTATCGATTGGAAATACAAGCACACTTGCTGCAAAAGCACTTCCCTTTCCCCCGCGTTCACCTGTCAAGCACATTGTTTTGCACCCCATGAATTATTTAAACGGTGCTTTAGTTTCTGATCCATTTCTTATATTCTAAAGCTTCGACCAGATTGAGACAACCAGCAGAATGAGATGAAGTTGTGATGGGGTCAACGTGTTTTTCAGGATTTTTCAATTGCTGCCCATTTAATTAATGATCTTGCAAAACTTAACAATCGACAAGTCGGCTCTCTGGTCCTTTGAATGCTAGATCAAAGGTTTCAAGATAGCCAGATAGATGGCCCAGTGCACAAAGCATTGATAAAGAATCACTCCTGCGTGTGATGCTTTCTATCATCATGGTGTCTCTTCATCCTCCTTGATTTCTAATTATCCACGAGAGCATATACACAACAGCGAGGCTGGGAGAGTATCATCTATGGGGTGCATGGTGACATTGTGCATTATGATCTGCTCTGCTGAGTGCATAAAGGAATATGTTAATGCATTGCAATCACTTTATTTCAAATTGGTTAATCCTGCACTTTGATCAGGACCAAAGGACAGCGTGTGAAATCATGTACGTGAACATAGGGGCTTGTTTGTTGGCTAAATTAAGACAGGCTGCTTCACATCATAGGCCCTTGGTAAAACGCCGGCATGCTTCCATCATGGCTGTTGACGTAGCCTAGTTTCAGTCTGTGGCTTTGAGGGAGGATAGTCCTCCAGTCTTCTTGAAGGAACAGTGTTCTGACTCTGTCCTGTAGTATCGGTTGTATTTGATTTCTGAGACTTTTTGCCTTTTGCATGTTAAGCTCAGTAATATTACAGTAAAAAAAATAACTATTTCCACCCCTGACATGAAAGTGCAATACTTTACCAGGTGACTATTTGTAGAATGTTTTCTGCTTGTGTGTAAGCACATCATAACAAGACTCTATGACTAGTAGTTTCAGCCAAGCAGCCTGTTTGCCACAGCTATTATTGCTATAACACCTTATTGACAGCACAGTGTTGGCCGGTTATTTATTTGGATAGAATGTGGAGTTTTTTTTCAGCTGTAGAGTCTCGTTTAGCTAACTCATATTGACTCTCCCATCAATTCTAGTCAAGAAATGAAGGTCTGAAAGGTGGAAAATGTGTAGCAACCCTTTGTTAGTTCACAAGCATCCCTTTGAGGCAGAGGGCTTTAAAGAGAGTATCTCTAAAGGGACAGGTGTTATTGGACTGTAGTGTCTGGTGTGGTTGGGCTGTCAGGTTGCTTTCTGCTCTCTCTCTCTCCTGCCCCGCCCCTCATTCAGCGGCACGGAAAATAGAATTAGTCCCTTATCCAATTAAAATCAAGCCTGCCTCTCCTTCCTTGGCTCTTTATTCAGTGTGACAGTCCCACATGGAGAACCTAATAGGTGGCTTTCTCTGACAGCAGATTCCACCAGGGCTTCAGATTTTCTCATTTGAAGGTATTGTAGGATGTAGACCTAGGTATCTCTGTCTGTTGTATCGTTTTAGGCTATTAAAGCTATGCGCTACAGTGGGCCTTTTACGTAAACCAAAGCCATTTTCATCAACTAGGCTGCAGGAAAAAACAGCCGCTTCACCCAGCATGTGAATAGGGCACCCTTCAATGACCTGCTTGCCCCTAGTCTAGTAAAGCAGTAGCAGGAGTGCACAGCTCCGTCTCATAGAGTTGGCTACAAAGTCAATTGGGTTGCTTTACATGGTCAAGGGGTGGAAAGCTGCTCTAATGCCAACACAATTGTCTCCATTGTTCAAGTATAAAAATGGATGATTTAGTATGGTTGTCGGCTTCGCCCTTCATGTAAAACCCCAGCGGAGGAAAAAAAACAGGATTTGTTTAGAGTTTCTCTCCAGTGTTTCTTTGCTGAATGAGGTCACCCACTCCAGTCCAGTGCAGCAATGATTTGGACAGCGGCAGCCAGAAATTTAAAGGCGCAATCTTACAACTGGAAGGCTGTTGATTGGATTCCCCGGGATCCAGCAGAAGAAAATCCGGGCAGGGGCGGGGTGTGAATAAGTAACACTCTCCCCTCCTTCAACAACTGATTAGACGTAGAGCTTCTTGGAAGTGTAGCGGTAATGCTTGGAAATGGACTAATTATGCCATACTGCAGACTCATCATTCTCATGACACACTGCTCTTGTATTGTAAGCGATGCAGTAGGCTTTGTCAAAGCCAAACTATTCCCCGCTCTGTCTGAGTATACCTGTCTCTTTTTCTTCCCCTCCCTCCTGCACACAAATCATATTTCAGTCCCAGCAAATCACAGTGGAAGCATCAGTTTATTTTGTGCTCCTTTTCATTGCATCTCATTCCCACGGGGACACAAACCGTCCTTTAATACCAATGAAAGACTCCTTGGCTCGCATCACAGCTGAGGGCCCATATTTCTCATACTTCAGTCCCTCATCCCTCATCAATACTGCCTCCCATATCAATGCTGAAGTGTGAGGTCAACCATCTTCGCATTTAGAACGTTTCATAGCGGTGAGATGAGAAGAAATGAGCCCCCTGCTGAATCCTAATGCCTGACAGAACTGTGTTTTCCTGCCACGCACAGCTCACTTAAAGCTAGTGTTTTATGTCTTGCAAACAGGAGAGCAAAACCATGGCAACCTGGCATAGGAAGTTGCCAGGTTGTGCCCATTTACCTTTACAGTGATGTCCCTTTAATGTGGAACAGTACTTTGTGATGAAAGAGCCGTGTTACTGTCCCCCTCTGAGCATGTCGTGGCTGACGGTTTTGTTCTCACAATTTCCATGTTTTTCATGTTGCTGCAACTCACATTTTGTAGTGTCACCTGAATGCCACCCTGCTTCTCAATCTGCCTCAGCCGAGGTGCTACACAGTCTCTTATAACGATGTGCCTGTTTTCTCTCTCTGCCTCTCTCCAGGTAACATCAATGACTGCTCTCTGCACTACTACTTCTTCCTCCTGGCGGGGATCCAGGGCGTCACCCTGCTGGTCTTCCTTATTGTCTCTGTCAAGTATGACAGGCAGAAGGCCAAAGCTGGGAGTCTTTCCTCCTCTTGACCCCAGGACTGATGCCCATGCACCTTATCTGCCTTTTACATTCATATTGCACAGTGGCAAAACACCCTGCCCAATAGGTACTCAATAATCAATATAGGCAAAATTTGGGGTTTCTTAGATTATTTCCACAAAGGAAGCAACGTCTCACATGATTCTCCCATGAGCTAAGAAAACTTCAGCATTTTCATGTATGTTTCTTTATTTTAAACGTATTTAAACTTCCAAGCAGGGCTTGCTTACCCTTCTTTATAATAACAGTTTCACATTGGGTGGATGCTCGGGTTGCACTGAAAGCATCAAAGATTAATAGAGGAGCCACGAGGCTCATATAACTACAGGACTTCCTTACCTTTGTGTGTTTACTCTTGTTGCCTTTCTTTGATCATTTGCACTTGAGGAGTGGTGCCATATAAAGGCCATTTTCAGATATTTTCTAATCATGAAAAATGCTTAGCTGTTTTTATGGTTAGATTTTTTTTTATAACTATTGCAGTGTTTGCAGGAAAGAAACCATTTTACTCACCTTGTATTATAGTATCTGGTTAGTCATCCTTTGAAACATTTCTGGACATTCAGCCACAGTCTGAATGTTTTTTTAATTAAATGTACTTGAATGTTAGAATTATTTTAGCTTGACTCTGATCAGTCCTCTTGGTTTTCAAGAAAGCTTCATATGTACAAAACCTATGCAACAACATCCAACTAGTGATGACAGTGAATGGGAAATTCAGTTTGAGATTCCCACATGTGAATATACAGTAAATGCCATGCAGCATGTTCATGGTGTCATGCTGCTTTGTTGGAAATGATTGTTCTGAGTGTTTAGTTCAAATAGCTCTTTTGCTTCAAACACACAATTTGCATTGTCCTCAAAAAGGAACTTTGTTTCCACAGGCTGTTAATTACATACTGTAAATCCCCATAAATCCACTGTACACTAGCTATTATCCATAGGAAGCATCAAGCATGCATAATGATATGTCCTCATATCACAATACTCCATGACTCCATTCGAAATGTAACATGAACTTTAACAAACGACCTTGAGATATTTATAAAGGAATAATCTTATTTATCTTTTGATATGTAACAGAAAATCGGTGGGAAAAAATGCAATCCACTGATACTGACCTCAAGATATCTTTAGAATCTCATAGATATCATAGATCGCAATTATGGTTTGAATTTGTTTCCTAAGCACCACATTTGTGGCCAGGATCCATTTACACATGAAGCCTCTTAAGGCCTAACCCTAACCCTAAATGTGGCCAGAAAGTGGAAACCTTGAAACTCCTGCGATTGTTGTGTTCTCGTATTTATTAGACTGTGATGCATTTATTTTAGCTTTATACTGTTGAGAAAAACATTGATCGTGTGTATTTCTTAAATCCTCAGAATAGGTATAAATAAGGTACAGAATTGTATTAATAAAAGAAAACTCTCAGGGCTCGAGGGGAGTAGCGTTGAGAGATATTGCACACCGGGAAATGCAAAAGTACGGTTGGGAGCTCCAAACATTGTTTACACACTCCTATTGTGTAAATGAAGGTACATGTGTAACAGCACATAGAAACCAGAATAGGATGCCTGGAGTAGTGATTTTAGTTTCTGTTTTGTTGGTTGGATAAATGTTTCCTGTTTCTTTGCATATTTTATATGTACTTGCTGTGTCATCTCGGTCATCTTATTTTGGAAATATTCTGTTTTATTAATGCTGTAATACTGGAATATTGTTTTGTGGTTACACTCCTGGCCATTAAAGCATCATCATTTCTGAACTGTATTTGTCTTTTGTATGAAAACAGCCGTTGCCTGACGTAAATGATGCATGACTTGCAAAGCCAGTTCAGATAGACAACATGACTGGTGGAGCGTCACCTGAGCAGATGATGTGTGGCCTGTCACATGAGCTCCCTAATAAGGTGGTTTGCTCACTGTGCTGCTTGGGATGCATGGTATGTGTTTTTTTTTTCCTGCTGTAACAGCGCTCTGTTTCGTCCTATTGGGGCGGTCTTGCAATTTATCACTCCCTTTTGTTGGCTGCTTTAAGATTACAGTATTCTAGTGTTATATTCCCAGTAAAACTTAATCTATTAATGTGTCGATTGTCTGGACTCAAGTGTTACAGCCTGCCAGGGCAGTCTAATGATTACAGTTATGATTTGTTGGTCTTCAGGCAAGCCACTTTCAGCACAGTGCATTTAGAATACAAACAACACACCCTGTGGCTGTCTGCTGTGAAAGCGGTTGCAAACACAGAGGTGTAAGGCCTCGTTTTGACAAGCTTTCTCTATTCCCTATGGGGAGGTAACGTATTTCTTTGCAGTTTCATCAGACGGAGATTGAAATCAGCACATCATCACAGATCATTTTTTTTAATGCTAATGCCTCCCAGCTATGACACCCGGAGAGGGCCATTTCTTGTTGAAGTTGGTCAGAGAGCCCATCTAGACATGACTGAGTAGGCAGCTTGATGTTTGAAATCAACGCAATGCCTCCAGGTCACGATTCCTGTGAGGTGGCTTGTTTCTCATGTTGAGAGGAATTTCTGACAGATCTGAGTGGTTATGGAGGCAGTGTTGCAAGGCAATAACACTGAAAAATATAGTTTATGTCATTGCTTCCCAATGATTTAAGTTGATTTACTGGCCAGGATTTAAGCAAACAATAGTGCCTTGAGGAGAGCACCCTGCACACATTCCTACCCGCTAGTTTATCTGAGCAGCTGGGTACCAAGTGTATAATCTGCTGAATCTCACTTTGATGATATTTTTTAACCTGGAAGCTGTTTTTTTTTCTTTACACCACTCAGCCTCAGCCAGCCATCCAATAAAGCTGTAACCTTTAAGTGGTTTGGGCATGCTTGATAAGTTGAGCATTAAGGTATTTAAGCTAGGATTGTGTAATAAAGATCCAGTAAGTTAGAAGTAGAGAGGTAGAAAGGTTATCCTGAATGTTCAGCACATAAAAACCTCTAAATGGAGTTTACCTTTTGTTTATGAATTCAGTCAGTGTGTATATTACATTTACTGCTTGACTAAGCACATTTTCCATTCATAAACTGTAAATCAAGCAATTTTTATCTCCTCCCTGTCTACTCCAAATGACTTTCTGGTGGCAGTTGAACATAATCTAGAAAATGTTAAATTGCTTTTAATTGTATTACTAACGCTTACCTGTGTAACGAGAGAACGGCAGATGGTCCCAAAAGATGTTCCTCGAGTAAATGGTGGATTAGGAGGTATCATCACATGTTCATTAAGATAAGCTGATGCAGACGCAACGTTTGCAAAATGGCCACACGGAGAAATCACCCATTAATCATCAGCATTTACACATCACAGTTATTTTATCTGCTCTGTCTTTGTGAGCCCCCCCGAAGTCCTTTCTGTGATTCATGATGGGACGGTGTCGTATTGGACAAGAGATAATATTGTAGTTTATTAGGGGTTGATTTGTCTCAGACATGCCAGACAAATGAAGTAATCATGCCGAGATATGGAGGAGAAAACATCATCATAACCTCCTGTTCCGATATATTGATTTGAATTGCTTTTATGGGTAAAGAAACGTGCCGTTGTTGCTGCTTGGCCGGCTGTTTTCTGTGAAGCTGAGCACGGCGGGGGGTTAAGGATCATTCAGACATGATCTGTGAAATAAGAAACCGTAAAATGCTTTAGCGGTGTACATCTATCTGGATTTATGGCATCAACCTTGGTTATTATGTGGAGGCTCTGCGGTGTAGAGGAGCTTATTTGTACAGAATGGGGCTTGACTCCCATAAAAGAGTACAGGTATCAAGATAAATCTCTCTCAGCCATGATGAGGAATACTGCTCTTGTCAGGTATATCTTGCTAGCCCTCTGACCTTCTCTTGTTTTCCAACATGTAGAAAAATGCCGTGGCTTGTCTTGGAGCGCTGGCTGTGCCGCGGCCCCCC
>CABFOQ010019852.1:0-24884 GCA_900660455.1 Gephyroberyx darwinii
GGAGGGTAAACAGAGGTTCAGATGGTGTCATCAACAACAAGAATGGCCCAGCAACCAGCTACTTGAGAAAGTGATTTAGACACAGACTGAGAGACTGAGTTTTGTGTTATTATATATTATATTATACTGCTGTGGCCGGTGTAGCATTAATACAGGTAGACGGGGGGGGGCTTCAACCATAGTTGTATAGTAGTAACCACACGAGAGTAAAGGTGGATTGGGGCACAAAGAGTAAATGAAATCAGCGATCAAGAGGAGGTAGGGAAAACTAAATGAGGAGAAGGTAAGAGGAAAAGAGGGTTGATGCTCAGTAGAATAAATGGGGAAACGGCGAGAGGAGAATATGGTGAGATGGGTTGCTACACGTGCTGCAGCAGGAGGGGAGATGGAAAGAAAGGTTAGAGACAGCATGAATGAATGAGCTGTGTGCGCCAACGCTGCAGGGTTCTTTGATTTCTCCTGGAAAAGCAGGTTTCACATGATGGGAAAATGCTCTGAATGGGCAGGGATGGACGATGGACCGAGCATTTTAATTTGACCATATGTAACTGTTTTCTTTGTGCCTGCCTTAAAAATTATCCGATGAAAAGCTGCTTGGAGAGAAAACTAACGACCTCAAAGAAAGCAATGGAGAAAGATAGATGGACAGACAGACAGTCATATATATATATGTGTAGAGAGAGAGAGAGAGAGAGAGAGAGAGAGAGGAGAAGTAAGGACATAAGACTCAATGCAAGGAGACCATATAGCTAAAATCCAGAGTGATCGCTCTTCTCTCTCTGAGTGTCTTGCTGCCTGGGTTTCTGTACAAACCCCTATTAAGAAAACAGCACTGCAAGACACAAGAGCCTAGAAAAAACGGTACACTACAGTCGTCCTCTCGTTGCAACATGGGCGACGTGGGCGGAGTTTGTTCAAGGTCCCTTAGGTAAAGGGCAATATGGTCGGGAGGTTTCGCTAGCGTCCAGTTAGTAGCGCTGTGGAATGAGGAATGTCAGTGACCAGGGCACTGAGAGGGTGGGGGGGGTAAGTGTGTTTGTGCATGCATATGTAGGTACATCTGTAGATGCATGTGATGTGTGTGTAGATGTGTCTTGTCGTCCACGGCTGATATGATGGAGGTTCATAAAAAAAAAAAGCTTTGAATAGCAAAGTGATACCTGGCGAAAGCCTATCAACTCCCTGCAAATATATTAAAGTCATTTTGTACTATTAGCCAGTATAAATTGCATTTATTGCCCCTTTACAGAGCTGCTAACCTAAAGGAATGTAGTTTGCATGGCTTTAGACTGAATCCTTTTAGGTTTGGCCAAGAAAATGGTCAAATTTAAAGATATCAGTACAAAACAGGCCCGGTTCTAGACTGCTTTGATTGGGGGGGCAACTTTTTATTGATATCATAATATGTTGTACTACAGTCTACAGGGTGTTTTCCTTATTTAAATGTTATTACTACAGTCAACATGCATATACTAATTATGAACTATTATGAACTATATACATGAACAAATCATTATGAACTTGTGGGGGTTACTCGTTAGGGACTCTGGATTATAATTCACTGTTTCACTGGCTCCTTTAAGTGTTGTCTCTGGTTGATGATGTCATGTTAATGTTAATAGTAGCGTTTTTTCTCTACCTGTGTTTGTCCCAATAGACAAGATATGGTCTCACCAGTTTCCACTCTCTGTTCCACTTCTGCCCGTTTCTGTGCAGTGTTCAAATGGCAATGGCTAGATGCTTCTGGAATCCCCTGTTCTTTTCTAATGCTGCTTTCCAATTAGTAAACCCCGTCTTGGTAAAAACGATATCTCTGTCATTCCTACCGGAAAACTTGCAACAGTGGAAGCAGAGGCACGTGTCTAGTCTTGTCGAGTGTTCCAGCCACGGTCGTGACCGATACCAGCTTGGATTAAACGAGCATTTGGCTAAACATTAGTTTCGGAAATGATTTTAATATCGGTTGGGATGGTGCTCTAACATTTGCCAAGTAGCGTTAATGTTAATGTTAAGCTCCTAATGCAGTGCAACACTACAGCAAACAATAACAAACCGATAATAACAAATACACATGCAATGAATCAGAAATCTTAAATCAAATTATTTACATTTACTACCAAAAGTGTACTCATGTTTTTCTCTACAACCTAATTTCTCAAGTGTGACAGGCTGTGACAAACACACTGTAAAAGTGACGGCGGAGTTTCGTTGTTTAGTTTTATACCGTCACACTAACCAATCGGAAAATCAGGACAATTTGAACTTGCCAATGCTCCTACAGCACACAGTTACGGCCAATACACTACAGGGGTAATTTGTTTTGATTTAAAAATGTGCAGAACACAACCAACTATTGGGGGGGCAGACCTCAAATTTGGGTGGGCTGCCCACTTCTAGATCCGGGCCCGGTACAAAATATTTTGCAATTGAAATGAAACACCCATAGACAAGAGCTGCAGGAGGCAACCATAGAAACACAGTGGGACTGACGAGCTACAGCAGGAAGACAAAGTGACTATTGTTCCCCTTGGCAGTGATCCTAGTTATTGCCCTCCACACTCCCAACAGACACAAGTGGTTTTAGGAACAAATTGTTTTTGTTGTGAATGGAGACTACCTTGTACCAGCGCTGCATTCCTGTCTCTCCACAATGGTCATCCCAATGATATCCTGTCAGCACTAATCACTAACATGGTGGAACACAGGTTTCTATTGAGGGCCTCAGAAATGGACAATTTGCATGAATCATTAGGCTACGAGCATCACGATGAGAAAGCAAACAGACACAAGTAATGAGTCCAAGCTTCTCACCACACTTTTCCCCCATATAATCTGTCAGAGTTAATATTGATAGACTATTAAAAAGGTCAAGACAAACAAGATGTACTTTCTCAAGACTAAAGAACAACACAGAGCAATAACTCACACGGAATTCCATAATGATTTGTGCCTGGAATGAAAAGGGCCGTGGACTATTCGTCATTTTATCATTCCCATCCTGACAGTTCACAAAGTCAGCTGACAGAAAATCTCAGCAAGCTCACTCTGGATGGGAATTTGTTTTTTTAAAAAGCCCCACAGAAAATAAAGCAATTCAACTATTGTGCCATAATGAGAGCGGTGTGCTCAAGCAGATGGAAAAGGCTCCCGCGCCGTGAATGCAGTCTAATTGGGATTTGCTGAAGCTCGCCTACGTCAGGGGATTTCTCATATGAGAGCATTTAGACAAACCTAGCTTCCTGTTGGCGTTGATGTTGCTGGCGGTCGTAGCTGCCGTGAGCCGGGTTGGCCAAGACTGATTAGCCGCTGGCACCGATTCCTCACAGGTCAGCGGGCCTGGAATCCGATCTTTCCAGTCTCCAAAAGTCTACGTTTGGCTTACTACTGGATGCTTCCAGAATTGAAGAATGACTTCCTTCAGTTTGTTGATGTGTACAGTTGCAGCTTTATACAGAGGTGAAAACCATTAAGTTCTACTACAATTCTGAATTGCAAAAGATGCCACAAGTATGTGCACTAAATGCCAGATACAGCAGGCTATATTGGATCTAATATGAAATGCTGCATTTTGGATGTAATATAGGGAAACATATCAATGTCAGCTCAGTCAGGTCTAACGGAGGAGGTCTGATTTGCTGAGTCGGCGAGGGAGCATGTAATAAACGCAATCGGCATTGCGGTCCGCTCCAAGTCATGCATTTGACCCAGTAGACACATTTTATGGACTGGTCTATAAAGTCCTCGTTCAGACCCTGTGGTTCCTGTGGCTTAATAGTCTCGTCATCCTTGACAACGTTCCTGTTAATCTCTTCTGCACATGCCCATACGTCTCCCCCATCTCCCCTGCTGAGCCCTCAACCCCATACTTGACATTGGCCTTTAATAAGCAATGAATAATACGTTTATAAAGCAAGTTTATAAAATATGTTGTCATTTCCTTTTTTGTCTGAACAAGGACGTTTACAATGGGTTTCACGCGTGATTTTTCTGTGCTGTATCTCAATCAGATTTAAGGTGAAAGGGAAAGCATTTTAAAACCAAATCAGTCACATGAAATCATTCCTCTACAGACTGCTACTTTGATCTCTCCCAGCAGGCCGGCTGGTTGTTTTGCCAGTTTGCCAAACAGTGGTGGGTTCAATGTCAAGAGTTCAGACATCCAACAGGGAGTCGCTCATGTGACCTCATATGACAGCTGAGTGGAGTGGACCTGCGCTGCTGGTGTATGAGGACATGCCGACTGGAGATTTAGTTCTGCAAGCATTTCTCAGAGGCAGAGCTTCTCTGGAGGCAGAAATAATCTGAGTTAAACCTCGGTGGGCGGAGCCAAAGAACCACCGTTTTCTGAGCACACTAGCTTTAATGGCAAAGAAGTGTGAAACTGTGGTCAAAATAAAAAAAAATAGAAACTTTTTCATTAATTTATGACAATGGCATTCATGCTCTTGAAAGCCCAGCAGGTTAACTAACTAGTTTACCTATATAGCTATAGGCTGGTCTAGCTAATTTTAACTTGGAGGGTCAGCTAGGCTAACTAGCTAACCTTGTATGTCTTTTTCAGTTAGTAGCAAGAATATTAGGCTTCATAATATTAGCTAGCTCCTCTCTTACACCTTGCATATTTCACTGGGCTCCAGTCTGACGTTACTTTAGAGAAAAATAGAAAAGCCCACTGAGGTTTAACTCAACCAATGAGATTATTTCCACCTCCAGAGCAACTCTGCCTCCGGGGAATGTTTCTAGAGCTTAAACTCAAATCAGCGATGGAAAACCTTCAGCGTCACATGAGAACCAGACAAGCAGAGCGCTGGTTAACAAACTAAACAGAGACATCATTCTGCCCTGGGGATGTTTGCCACCTCGGGTAGAGCACGCCATACATTCCAGCAGGTACACAAGGGATTCTGTGAATAGAAACGACGTCTATGTTTAGAGCTACTGGTCTTCTACTGAGGTTTCCTACTCCGTGACATCGTTGAGTGGTTGCAGGGGGAACGTCAGTGTTGAAGACAGGCGTGTCATTTCTTATCAGGATGACGTGTGCAAGCATGTCTTTGGCTTGCCTATGTTTGGCAAAGAAATATTTTTTTCTGTTTGAAACACTATTTGATTACAGAGTATCAAAAGCAGTATGGGGTTTCAGGAAATGGTACCCCTGTATAGTCACATTACCAGCCACTTCTACTGGAAAGAATAAGGTTTAACTTGTCCTTGACTTCCCTTTGTGCCATTCATATGTAGTGAATAATGATGATACCTGTTGAGAAATATATTTTTATGGCTCATTAGTTTGATACGCTGTGCAGTATACTGATTAATCATATTTTGGAAAACCCAGTTATATCAGTTTTCAAAATATACCACATAAAAATATGCATAAATATGTTGCACATTTATATGCAAAACCCTGACATCCGGTTTCCCTCATACCAGCCAAAATTAAATAAATGTCACAGAGTTTTCCTTAAAGGAAAGCCATAGGTGAGCTTGTAATGATGAACACTGGCAAAACTCATTCCACAACTGGCAGAGGTGGGAATGGTAACAAATAAACAATTAGAAGAATAGGAAGCTAACTGGCCAGAGAAATTAATGACATCAATCTGCATGTTATCTATCTATCTATCTATCCTGGTTTAGCATGGCATACATTTACCTTGCTGTACAGGATTTATAGCCTCAATATCTGCTAGCAATTAATGGCTCCTGTCGGTTTGTAACAAATCACTTCCTCTGGCAATGATCTATGACGTGGTGGCAAGCCAAGACTTTGTGTTGCCGCTGTTTTACGTTGAAACTTGACACGAGTACAAGTGCATGTCAAATGCAGAACCGTGTCATGACAAGATAAAGATTTGAAGATCGCTGAAGTTTCCACATTAAGGTCACCGGTGAATATTTTCGTTAACTCCCGGGGGCGGCCGGCGCCAAATCCCCAACTTCAAACCATAATGTGTTTAATGTTAATTACATCTCTAGCAGCAGTAAAAGCTAATTCTCGTAACAAGTATGAGGTGTGAGGGGGAAAAAACAAACGCAGCCATGCCAAAACTGATAAAATTCCATTTGGCTAACAACCCTAGTAAATAGCGAAATACCAGAACTGAATCATGTTCTCGGCTCTCATGTAGGAAAATGATAAACGTACACACACGCACAATCAAATTATTCACAGTAGTTAAAGTAGCAGATAAACGGTGCTTTCAGGGATTGCTTCAAACCATCTGAACTTGGTCAGGATGAAGCCAAAAAGGGGAGTTCATGGCACAAAAAGTGTCCCACGTGGAGCCACTTCATCCCTACGTCCAGACGAAGTCAAGTCGGTTGAAATTTGTCAAAGCTCGTTCACACATTTTCCCTTTTCTTCTCACTCCAAAGTTCACTAAAGACACACTCACTGGCAAGATTGCCTTGCAAAAAAAAACTCTTCTATGAAATCTCTTCTGAAAAACAACTCCAGTCCCACCAGGTCTCACCGAAACAAAAACTGGGCCTGTGGTGAAGATTCCTCAGAGGTCACTATAGTAACATGTGTTTACTCAGATGACTCAGCGGTGCACAATCTAATCATCCCTTCAGAAAGATAGAGCTCCCTGTATTTACTCAGTAAGCAGGAGGGCAGTCTCCTCCTCATTTTCCCCCTCTAGGCTTTGATCTCCCTCTCTCCTCCGGGTGAGGAAAGCTGTTTTGGTAGTAGCAGTCGTAGGGCCTCCTCCATCCCTGCCGGTGGAAACGAAGGTCCTCCTTGTATTCATTACGTGCCGTGGAGGGAATTCTCCTGACATTAAGTAGAGCCACGTTTGGGGGAAACAGCGCTTGTTTCCTTTCTCTTCCACGGTCGCTGACGATTTCAACTGTTTGTCTAGTCCGCCTGAGTGGTCCTTTTCCAGCTCCTTGTCGGTGCAAAGGGCAGCCAAGCATGATCAGCCGAGCAGGATCGGACCAATGGGGGAAGAGCGGAAGTTGCCCTGCCAACTCCTCGCGGGATGTTCACCAAAAGCAAACAGTTTTCGGGGTTCTCACGCAGCTGAGACAAGGCCCACGCTTCAGCGTTGAAGAGTATGTGGGGAAACCAGCAGGGTAGCGCTGCAGCGAGGTGAAAGCCCAGCTGAGGTCGTGCAAAGTGCAAAACAACAAGATTTTTGACGCATTTAACTACATTCATATGGCTAAATTGAAAATATGCAAACGGGCGGCATCGGTAAATGGATGCATACGTGCCTTACACACACACACACAAGCATGCACAGTGCACCAAGTGCACCAAGCCATTATCATGCAGAGGCAGATGACCAAGAGTGAAACTCCCACTGCAGCAAGGTCTACTGCATACAGAAAAGGTTGACTCACTGCCTCTGGATCCAATAAGACAAGCTGAGAAAGGACACAAATGGAAGCTAGAGGTCTGACAAACAGGTCCTGCTGTTCTGGAAATGGGAAAGCTACAATATCATCGCTGTCAGGTGAAAACCTTGTACCTCCAAAATGCAGCCTCGGCTTTAGCTTGTCAACAAGGTATTTCTGAGTTTATTATTGGAAGGGTTTCATCAGCCCAAAGGGTCGCAGAATTTTCCCAATCCTTAGAGCACCAAAACTGGAGTTACAAGGTTTTTACGTGACAAGCGATATGCAACTTTTCTCCTTGAGACAGGAAGTGTATTGTTAGTCCTTCCTTCCTCTCCCTCAGTCAGTCCACTTTACATCCCACCACATGTCATTCATCTTGATGAACTGTGTACCTTTAAACTGAATCTGAAATTTAAAAAAAGACAACGCTGATGTTCTCCATGTTTTTGAAAGGGTCTTGTCTTGACACACTTTTAGTTTTGCTGTTCTTTCTTTTCTTACTGCTTTCCTCTGTTGTTGACATCCTTGATAGCCACAACCCGGCAATGCCCACACAATACACACCCACAGAAAATGATATACGCCCCCAAAAATGTCTCAAACATCATTGGGGCTTTTGCTGTGTCCACACCATGTCACACAGACTGAAAACATAAAATATATCCTGCTTATTTATTGTTGTTTTGATGTAAAAAAAAGTTGCATAGCGCAGCTTTAAAGACTCTCTGGGTTCTGACCCACACACACACACACACACACACACTGCTTGCCTGGCCGTCAGCAGGGAATCAGTGGCGCATAACCAGGCACACACTCTTATCTCCTGCCCGCTTTGCTTGGCAATGCTCTCATACAGAGCTCAGCCCATGAATTCACAGCAACCTGCTTGGGCCACCCACTGCCCAGTGGAACAAAACCAACTCTGTCAAGGCGTAGGCAGCTGTTCTGAGAACCCACAGCCAATCATCTCAAGATGAGGAAAAAGTTGTATTTGCCTGGCTTTTATGGTAATGTAAATGGTGTTCAGAGGCGTAGCGTACCTGAAAGTAATCAGATTAAAGCTGTAAATCAAAACAAGCATCACCTGTAGCAAAGAAATCATCTGAAACAAAATGCATGTTCGAAGGCAAGAAATACCTTGGTATTTGACCAATTTTACTTTTAAGACTTTCATTGATAATCTGGTACAAAAAAAATTTAAGAATGTGGTTTGGTTTTCTGGAATAAACCCTGTTTTCCTATGTCCTGTAGACGGAGGATTGTTGAGATCGTACACGTACATGCACCTGTCTCACATTTGAGGTAGCTGGATGCTGCTTACCATTCGGCCCTCATGTTTATTACAGGTGATGTTTATCGCACCCATCACTGCATTCCTTGCCAGAAAGTTGTCTGGCCATCACTTCAGAATTGCTATTCATAAGTCTTGCTCGCAGGATTGGTTGTCGCTTCAGGTTCCTGGGGTGAACTCAGATCTCGGAAAGACTGCTTTTAGATTCTGTGCTCCAGATACCTGGAATTTCTTACAGTAAACCCTGAAGCTAGATACTTTAGTGTCACTAAATGAATTCAAAATGATTGTAAATAATTTGGTTAGATATTATTTATTAGTTATTTTAATTTAATTAATTTTATCCTGTCTTTTACTTTGTACTACTTATTTTCCTTTTTAAAGGGCAGTTTAAATAAATAAAATTTAAAAAGAAACGTCCAAAGAGGGTACTCATACAGATGCCTTTTTACGTAAGTCATCGGAATAGCGTTTTGTGGTAGCTTTTCATTTGGGCGTCAGAAACAACCTTCTCAACAGCTTGATTCCATTTGATTTCAAGCCAAAGATGTATATTTCAAAAGAGGATTTATGCTCTTCTTTCATATTCCCTCAATTTTTCCTCTTCCTCCTCCTCCTCCTCCTCCTCTATGCTCAGCACAGACCAGACACTCAGCAGACTTCCACACAGCAGCTGTCTGTAATCCAACACATCCTCGTCTGGCACATACGCCGGGAGGCATTTTACCTGGGGCTGTTTTTCAGAAGAAGGTAGCCACCAGATGGAGAACGATGATGACACAGAGAGAGGAGAGAAGGCAAACAGGGCTGGGGAAGCAGAACGCCATGTGGTACCTGGGATGCAGCTTTCCTTCATAATGAAATAATACTAAAAGCATAAAATAGTCAAGAGATGTGCAGGTTCCTCTTAATAAAAAGATATAAAAGTATACGACAACAAATATTTTATGAATATGTTTTCACTCGTACGACAAAAATATTTTGTCTCTTTTTTTGTTCAGCTTCTGAGCTGTAGAGTCTCTTTAACTGACTTTACGGTAGAGCATCAAGCCAAACATGTCATCGAGTTGTTTTTAGGCTTGTGAAATCACACCATAATTACTGTGTACAATTTCCCCCAATCTCATCTTTAAAGGGTTGTTGTAGACATTTGGTTAGGAACCTAGAAGATTTAACTATGTCATTATCACTTTATAAAAGTGTAAAGGGAGCGTTAGAAAGCTGCCGCTTTAGCCACAAAGCAGGAACCCAAAGCCAGTCACGTGACGGCGGCAGGACGGCGGTATTCACCAGAGCCAGATGTGCGGGGCACATTGCGTGGGATCTGCCCAAACAACAAACGGAGGCATTTGGAAAACAAACGCAACATGACACATGGGATGTGATTCTCTAACTGAAATAAGATGAATCCTCTTTCCTAAGAATGTTTGTGATATTAGTGACAGAGCATCTGTGCATGACAGCGGCGTTTTGGGGACAGAAAAATGTGAATAAAAACCAAAATGAGAACTTTTAATATGGTGATGCATGATAATGGTACTTTGCAAAAAAAGTCAAGCACTTTAAAGATGGAATTTTCCGCCTCTTATACTCTTTGCAATAATAAAATGCCAACAATAAACATTTCATTTCATCATTCATTCATTTCATTCAGTTCATTTCATTTGCACCTCCTTCAAGTCTGAATCCAGGTACCATTTTAGTCATTTGTTTTTACATAATTTTTTTACATAATAGTTTTTACATACATTTTTTTACATAATAGTTTTTACATACATTTGTTAAACAAGCCATTTTGTTCTTTGCGCTGTTGAGTCCCAAGAATGATGACTATTAACACTGCAGAGTTCAGTGGGAACAGGAGGTGCTAGAATCCATAACATTAGAAGTAAGTGGCCCAGAAGGCCTTTGGCTCCCATCCTGATGAGGGAAAATCACATTAAAGCTGTCCGCCCTTTGCATGCAGCTTGAAGTGAATTACAAAATGTTGATGATGTGCAACTTTGCCAGAAATAAGTTTCTGCGTGGAAACAATTATGTAACATGTCTCAGCCCCCATTTTTTTGCCATTTAGCAAAGTGGAAACGAGAAGGGCCCGGTGTTGCTCCAGGGGCCCGTATGTCCCCCTTGTCTGGTCCAAGGCAAGAAATGACGAATGAGAGTGTGTGTGACCTGACCAGACTTGGGTGCTCTGGCCAACCTCGGGAGTGTGAAGCTCAGGAAAAGGCCTCCAAGAGGGACACATTTGGCCTTTTGATTTCCTCTCACTTGCCATCAGTCACATTAACGGACTTCAGGCGTAATCAAAACTTATGTAAGATGTCTAAACTCGTGCGTGACAGACCTAAAGAGGTGGGAGGCGTTTTCACCCAAGACAGATGAGATGGAAAGAATTATGATAGGTTTAGATTGGATCCGCCTACTGTAGAGCTGTACAGAGCCACTCAGGCTGGGTGTAAATCCTGAGAAAGCTCAGAGTCTTATTACTTCTCCTAAGTGAAGCCTTATGGTAGCCTGCCGGGCGACTCGGCTCCAATACCTGTTCCTACCTTGATAGCAAAAGCAACCTTCAACCCTGGAACCCAAGTCTAACACTACAAATATGGCGACACCTGTTTGTATACATCAGGGTTGGAAAGTTTAGATGTAACCAGATTACAGTAATCTGATTACAAAAATGTCATTTTTTAATCTGATACACTGGGGGGGAAATTCAACAGATTACAGATACCTTAAAAAATGAATGATTACTTGTTGGATTATTCTGAAACATTCAAAGATGACAAAGATAGACATAAGCATGATTTTACAATCTTGAAAATATCATCTACAAATTGTTAATTTATTATAACGTATTCTGTATTCTAAACATTTAGAGGGGAAAATAATGATAAAGTGGTTGAAAATAATCACAATAATCCAATGCATTATAGGGTAATCCAATAGATCATGTAATCTGTAACAGGGTAACTTTCCCAGCCCTGGTGAACATAAGAGATCCTGTGGGCTGTTAGCACTCAAGTCTACTTATGTACTTCCATTATGTAAATCTAGTATTCAACTAACTCTTGGAAATACGTTTTTTTGACGGCAGGGTGGCGGAAGACTTTTAGCCAGTGGGGGGGAATGATCCCGCATCCGCCCTGCTGAAGTGTCCTTGAGCACGACCCTGAAGCCCTACCCTTCCACACAGAGATTGATACAGCATCAAAACAAGTCCTACCATCTTCTACTGCCTGATAATCTACAACCTTTTTCTGGTGGTTTTTACAGATGTTGGCTCTTGGCTCTGGCTGGCCCTATGTGTAATTGTCGATGAGCAGGTTTCCACGTGCACGCTCCCCCCCCCCTCCCTCCGGCCTCCGCTGTGGCCTTTCAGTGACAGGGAGACGGACACTGCGGTTTGCTGCGGCCCCCCAAAAAGAGAGCTGACAGGCAAGGACTTCCACTACGGTAACCCTGACATTTTGGGGCCATGTGCGCAATATGAAGAGTGTGGAAAGGATTACGTCAATTTGATCCATTTTGAAATCCGCACACACACACACACACACACACACACACACAGTCCAGTGGCACTGTTTTAATGAGACGTGGTAAAAGTCAGTCTGTCTTTGACTGCGGTTGTTTAATTTGTCTGTCTAACCTAATGTCTGAATAATTCATCCTTGCCGCGTAGAACCAAAGTTAAAAGCGCGCTGAGAAATGTATGACCTTTATCAACCTCCATCAGCATCGACAGACCTTATCTCGTCTCTGGCTACGTCAAAACAGCAATTTCATAGGGCCTTGGGCATGCGGCGCCACATTTCCAGTTCGTTGGGTCTTTTCCGAGTGGAGAAATAATTCAAGGCTCCCTGGATCACAAGGGCTTAAATCCCTTTCCGGGGAACGCAGACTGCTTTACACTGCCTCTCGTCTCTGGGTCACCAAATTGGGACATTCAAAGATCCAATTATAATCATAATCTCATATTATGTAACTACAGATTCAGACGTTTTTTAAGCTTTAAACTGCCCTCATATATTGTTGTTATGACTTGATTGTTGAAAACACATATACAGTAATTGTCTCCATGGAAGAAATCGTTATGTGGCGGGTCAGTTAAAGTGCTGACTGTGTCTGGAGCCTCTATTATTCTCAGAGGTAGCTCCCCAGGATCAAAGGCATACTTGTCCAAGGTGGACAGTAATACAGTGATTTCCCCCCCAGCCCTGTGATATATTGGGGCCATTATGTAACAAGACTGCTTTAGAGAATTTCAGCATTTACATTAAGCATGATTGCCGTACTTCCTGGGGAATCCAATTTTGTGGAACTTTTACCATCCTATCTTAATCCTGATGGACAGAAATAGGCCTCTATGCTTCCACAGTGTTCAAACACCATCCGGTACACCTTGAGAATGTAAAACCTGAAGGATCTAGGCTGAAGTGATACCAAATCAATGTAGCCCCTGGGACGAAAAACTGGACAAGACAGAATAACCAGGGCCGAGGCTGTAAATCCACATCGGCATGCCTTGACAGAGCAGTTATCGTCCAGACACAATAATAACCTCAGAGCAATTAGGCTGCATCTGATAGCGACCGAGGAGGTCTTATCAGTCTCTGAGGACTCTGGCCGTGATCAAGGAAGAGTGCTTCCGTCTAGACTAATAGCAGAGCCGGTGAACGGGACGACAAAACTGTGGCTTATCAAAGAAAATGCATGGAAGCCAGGCAATGTGCATCTGAGATAACGCACCTATGTGACTCCTTTTCCTGACGCTGACCCTGAGACTGTGACCGACAGGTTTTTAAGTCAATGCAATGGGAAAATTGAACACATGAGGGAAAAAGTACCTGAGTTAAAACCTTCAGTGGATTTGAGTTATTGGTAGATCATTATAAATGCAGTGTATCATAATATGATGATCCCATCAGTTTGATTGTAGTGGTCATCTCACACACAATTAAGATTAAGATAGATGATTAAGATGATAGATGATCAAACTAATTGTTGCCTTCTGCATGCCCGCTCAATGCGTTCATGACAGGCATCAGCCAGCAACCGTCTGGCCCAGTATTTATGTGTGTGTGTGTTTGTGTTGCCATTCGTAGGAGGCTGCGAAGCGGAAACGATTTGACATGGTCAGGAAACGTGTCAGCTCCAGGCTTATCTCCCACAACCCAACATTCCTGCTTGGTGTTAGATACGACACTCCATTAAGCATCATCACACTTCTGCAGAAGAGAAGACGGGGCTGACACAGCTCTGCTCTCCTCCCTGATAGGACGACTGACACACCCGCTGGAGATGACTGTGTAAAGCTAGCTCACATGTCTGTGTGTCTGTGTGAGAGAGATAAAGAGGGTGGGGGGAGGGGGGACTCAGAGATTCTTGTTGTTGAGATTAAAGAGCTTCTCAGTTTGTCTTTCTGATCAAGAAAGTCAGCCAAGTCTCTTTACTAGATTTTCTGCTTGATGTGGCGAGTTGCAAAATATCAGCAAATTAATTCCTTCCTCTGATTCCCATTATATTGTGTATTCTAGGACTAATTTCTTCACAACCACAATTTCACAGTGTTATTTAGCTCCTTTTGAACATTACAGTCCATATGCTGCATACACAGATGTTCTTTGTTTTTGTTACTCATACTGAGCCTTAGAAGCTCAATCAGATAGCCAAGCCATACTCCATCGTGAAATGATCAGGGCTATAGTAAGTGGGAACAGCATGCATAAAACACTTGTCATACACGCTATGATAGATGTCGGTTGAGTGGATGGTTTTCTTTCGCTTGCATGTTAAGACTGGACATGGTGTAAAGTCGCTCCGGAGGTGAAATGCCCCAACCTCGCTTTTTTCACCTTGAGGATGAAGCGCTCCTGGTGGTGAAGAGTTAGGTGTTAGGGTTAGACACTAACACTGTATTACCAGATCTACAGTATTAGATATGTAGTATTTCTGTCTGAAGGCATGCTGTCTGCCTATAATAAAACCGTTGAAATGATTTTGTCGGACCAAATACCTCCCAGATCTCTTTGAAGTCCTGATTATTCTGAGTTTGCTAGTGCCAGCGTCCAGAACAATACAATGCTCCAGTGTACCCGGTTGGATAGGACATGAGCTTAGAGTGTGAATGACCTAGTTTGATTTGACGAGCAAACTTGGCAAATGCCGCACAGGTCCACTCTTGTCTACTTTCGGTCTTAGGCTGAGGAAAGAATGAGAGGATAAGGAGGAAGGGAGAAGAAACCCAGACACCCAGCAGAGGACCGGGCCAGATTATAAATCACTTAATTGTAACCAGAAAGGAGACGGTCCTCCTGCAACAGCATTGCTGCTTTTCCATTGCAGCTTCAGCTGACGGGAGTTAGTTCCACTTCAAAACACTACAACGAAATGATGGAGGAGGATTGCGTCAAAGCGAACAGCGGCTTTATGGAAAAACTTATGGAATTGCTGAGATTGCACTTAGATTCCCGTGAACCGTGACATCCCGGATTAGTGACTGTCTACACTTCGTGTTTCCTCTGGATTTGCTGGCATGGATTCAAAACTGACTTGTCAAGGCATAAAAGTGGCAGAATATTCTGCACCAGATTCAGTTTGAGGGGGTAAAGGTTTGGCCACATCCACAAAACTCTTGATGAAGCTTTTGTTTATGACAAAAAAACTAAAGCAGCAACTGTTGCCTGCGTTGGCTCAAGGAGAGGGAAGGCTTTCCTTGGAAATCACCCCCCTGGATTCTGGTGCATTTTACTTTGGCAAGTGGTGACAGCCGAGACATAGCCGAAGTGCCGAAGGCTTAGCCGTGGTCCCAGACACAGGACTACAGTAGGTACTGTAGTTCAGGGGAGGCTCGATGACTGTGATGACAGTGAGTCAGAGGGACAAAGACAGAGCCAGCCAGTCTGAACATCACCGCCCGGGTTACGGCTCTTTCATCTGTTGGAGCTCCTCAGCCATTCCCATGAGTATCGGTCTCACGGACGCCGAAGCAGAAATACAGCGCGACATAGTGGGCATTCCCAGAGAAACAGTCACGATAGCGCACAGGCATGCGTGGTAGTACACACACATGCACATGAAAAGAGGCACACATGGCCAGGCACACCTACAGCTACCATACACATGAGCACATGCATGAATGCATGCAAATAAGCCGCAGGTGCTCCACGCAAGATTTAGGAGGGCGCCAGGCTGCTTGGACAGTGGGCAGCAAAAAAAAGGCTGCCAAGGTGAACAGCTGTTGGCTGCTTTTGTCTGCGCCTGTTGCCTTTTTTTATTGTTCGTCATAAAACAAAGCCGCATGATGTCCGCACATGTGGCCTAGGTTCAAGTATGGCCAAAAACAAAAACCTGAAAGAAGTTGAATGTCACGCTTGAGTCTGTGCTTGTTTGTCCCCTTGTGTCTGCAGAGCGATCTCGCTTCACGCAGAGCTTGGACAAGCCAAACTCCGCCAAGCTTCTTTTGGTCATGTATTTGAAATTTTGGAAATTGGTGATATTTTTCAAAGGGTCGGGGGGAAAACAAGTTGTTACGCAACAGTATTTTCCATCTTCTGTTGACATGTTTCCAAAGCGGCTCATTCACGGAGCTCCGCCGTGAGATGCTGGAAACGCCTGAGGATTGCCAAGGACATTCTAGTGATAAAACTGAACCCGGGGAGGAACGCCTTCTTAAACCTCAATACTGATGTAACAATACTGGGTAACATTACTGACCTAGGATCACTGGTGAGATGACATGCATAAGCATCACCGTGACTGAAGGGAAAAACTTGTCTCAGATCTGTTATTGTCTGCGAACTACTGTGACATGATGCATACCGGCCTGAGTTTTACAACGGGACTTTCCAACAAGCCCAATAAGATTCTCCAGCTCAGTGTAGCAGAGAAAACAACAAAGAGAGAGTTTTCTGGGGTACAGTGGGTGGGAATAGAGGTGCATGATCGACACCTATCCAGGATGAGGAGTGGGGGGGGAGTGATCAGCGCTCCATCCAGAGAAAGTTATCCTCACCAACGTTCGATCTTTGACCTCTCTCGTTCCTTTGGTATCCTTTGGTATAAAGCATCCCAGACCGGCCAGGTTGGTAAACATGTCAGATGATTTATGGGTATTAACATTTTCAAACGGTTAGCTCTCACTGCCATTTGGATCCGCCTAGGAGCGAAGTTGCCTGGTGTGGCTTTAACAGTAGTAATTACACAAAATGCCTAGTTGGGCGTTTGTCTGCATGCCGATTTGTACTGTATGTTCAGTGAAAGCCAAGACGTGATGCCTTGAGCGGTACACAGCGTGAGGAGGGATGGTGCCAGAGATTATCTGCCTCACCCTTTACTGTAGCCTTTCATCAAGCTACTAGATACTAAGGGACGATATTTAACCTCAGAAATATGTCGAACCTGGAGGCGGAGAACGTCTCTAGATTCTTCTCCGTTAACAAACACGAAGTTGACATGTAGGACAAAAGTCCAAACATGTACGAAATCGGAGACAAGCAAAGACTTCTAAAAACTCTTCTAATGATTTTTTGGGTGAAAAATACTCTTGTGTTGTGGGGTACACAGTCTGAGAGCATAAAGCTGAGCACGGACATGAGCTGACATGCCCAGATTTCTATTTTCTAAACATAATTCGCCAGGCGCTGTTCCATCTTCCTGACTGATGATTATTTGAAGTGTTTTTGCTGCCACTTGTCTAAATGCGGTCTTACAATGTTTTGATTGGTACAAAGCAATATAATGATGTGTTGAAAGTCAAAATGCCTGTAAAAGTCAAACTGCTTTACATCATTTCTAATATCAAGCTACCACAGAAACACACCCCTGAGGAGATTAAAGAAAAACAGCTATTGGTGATTGGTTGCATTCCTTTTTTTGTTGTGATCATGTGACGTCATGTTGAGATGTTTCCAGCAGCTACAGTGGAGTTTAATAAGACTTATTTCAGATCATTTGGAGATCTCTTGTTTTGATCAGATCAACATGAGCTGTTATGTAGTTGTTTCTCTTGAGTTTCTCTTTCATCTTAGTTTTACATAGAGCTCATTTGTGTCTAGGAGACATAAATGGTAGAAATAACAGATCTCTTCTTTGATTTTGCTTTCCTGTGGGAACCCTTTTGGTTACTGTGAAGAAACGTTTCAGAAAGGTTCTCCATAACGTAACCTAATGTTACTGTGTTCTCCATAGTGGAGATGAAGGCAGCTGATCAACTAGGGAGCCGGAGAGCTGAAATCACTTTCAAATCAACTGATAATGAATTACATCTGTATGCACAAATGTGGGACTAGACACAATCTATACTTGTTTATTTTAACCAGTGGGACGGTTGTTTGAGTCATTCCAGTTCAATGTAGAACCAAAAGTCAAACCCTTGAAGTATCCTCCTTTTTCAGGGAGTGTGCAGGGAGTGATAGATAAAGCGACAATATCACTTTTAAATTAAGTAACGAGTGACGAGCAACAAGCCCAACGCTGCTTCTTCACACAGTGTGGTGACATGCACACTGAAACAAATGCACACACACACACACACACACACAGACAGACACAGACACACACAGGAGGGAGACAGGAATCCGACAGTGGGCTATTTCAGGTCTTTACAGGAGGACTGGGGTTTTGTGAGGTTCGACCCTGAGAAATGTGACGTCAATATTTGGAGGCCCACTCTTCTTCTGTCGGGGCTGCTGCTTCTCTCTCTTCCACGTCTGGCTCCGACCACTTTGCTCTGTGTTTGTCTAGACCCCGTCACACACACACACACACACACACACACACACACACACACACACACACACGCTTGCATGTACTCCTTACTTGTCCGCTCCTGATTTTCCCAGAAGACTCCTGATTTTCATGCCCCTCTAACGGTGTTCTCCATTTCTCCTGATTTTCTCCCATGTCTGGAGCAAATTGCAAAATGTGCTCATTTACTATGTTTCTTAAAAATAGAAACACAGAAAATCTAGGCACTATACTATACGTTACACTGAAAATATAGTTTCTATGGTTATGTTGCTGATTCAGGCAAGACATTAAAAGATGCAGATGTGGATTTTGTACTATATTTTCATTGTTATTCTAAACATAAAAAGTCGCTAGAAAGCAGGAAACCCTTTGCTCACACTTTATACACACACATACACACACACAAACACACACATACACATGTACACACACACATGCAGGGGAAAGTATTTTTGTTCATCCAGGACTGGTACTCCATTCTCAGAGGTGGTAACACTTACTTCCCCAGAGAAAGTAGAAAGTTAGAAAGAAAGAAAGAAAGAAACAAAGAAAGAAAGAAAGAAAGAAAGAAAGAAAGAAAGAAAGAAAGAAAGAAAGAAAGAGAGAAAGAGAGTTGGGCTACAATGGCACATTGTAGTGGGTGAAACTCATAACCCAAAATCTTTCAAGTTTAAAATCAAATGAATAAGAAACCTCTCCCACTACAAAAAACATTGGTTTGGTGAGTGTGTGTGTTTGTGTGTGTGTGCACTTAAATGAGACACAGGCGCTAACAAGCTCTCGTTGGTGTGTTTTACAGCCACCTAAGGAAAAAGTCAGCCTGGCTGCTCCTTGTATCATGTCACTATTTGGCTCTATGCTTGGTTTCATTAAAACATCCAGTCTAGGAATATTATCAAATGTTATAAAGCAAACCCTGACAAAGTCATTGGAAAGTAATCAGCGGGGGTTTTGCTAATGAGCTATCATGGGATTAGCAGAGGGTGTGCGGACCACCCAACAAGTCCACGCCCTGGCACACAACAGTCATCATCACACTGCCCAAAAACACACTGCACTGATCAGTCGCAATGTGTCCGGGAAAATGTAAAAGCAACTGAGAAGATGGGAAGCTACCATGATGCATAGTGTAGCTTCCATAGGAAAATGAGAAGTTTTAAAATAAATTAACTTTCTCTAGTCATTTTCAGCAACGCTATCCCTTTTCTTACTTCAGGTTAGCTAGCTAACACTATTTAGATATCTTGCTGTCTCTGTTACCAGCGATGCTCACAGTGGCGCTTTGTATTTGAGCAAATAGGAGAGCTCCTATCTGATCAAGGCCTCATATAACAAACTGAAAGACACAAAGGTTCAGGATTTTACAGTCGGACGTGTTGTCCTTTGGTTATGCTTTGGACATAACCTTTGTGGTGTGACTGAGCTGCTGGATGGGATGGTGGAATGAGTTAGCCTTTGGCTTGTCTGGAGGTTGAACAATGACCTCACCGCTTTCAGCTCTTTGTGTCCAGATCAAACAGACATCGAGACCAGAGTGGCTTATCACACTACCTCAGCACACCATGGGATAGGGGAAACTCCAGTAGGAAAAGAATGAAGCAATTTACCTTTTATTTATTTATTTATTTTAAAAATTACTATTTCAATTTATGGTTGCGAATACAGTCCATACCCAGTTACCCGGTTTCATTTAAGTTTTAGTGGAACATTTTGGAAAGCCACTGAAATGTGTCAGTCTCCAGGGGAAAGTTGTGTAATTGGGCAGGAAAAACGATACAGATGAGCAGCAGATCTGAGAGCATCTAATCTCAGACGCCTGAAAAACACTGACAGACAAATATTTGCATAGCTGCCTTTCAGCCTCAGAAACTCCAGGGGTTAGTTCTCACAACACCACAAAAATGGACCAAGCAGCTCAGTGGGCGCTTACTCAAAGCCCCAATGCACAAAGAGCTCCCTATCTTGATCACCAAAGACAGCCAAGCTCTCCGTCTGCCTCGGCAGCATCCAAATATAAATCATTTCATTCTCCACAAACACTGCAACAGGCCTCTCCATGGCCACCTCACATCAGCTCTACGGACTGGAAGGAACTAGCTCAGTGATTCAGTTGTGAGGTTTGGGTGAAAGCCAACAGCAGAGACAGGTCCAAGATGGACAGGTATGGCAACAATGCACAACATTAAACAAATCGTATAACCTGGATTGGGTGGTGGCTTGTGAAATAACATTTTGAAAGATGGGGAAATCATAGCATGAAGGAAATAGTTAAAGGGCTATTGGCTAAGGCACCGAAGTTCAAGAAACTTGTTTACTTGTTTACTTGTACAACACAGCCAGATAAGACCATCTGTGTTGATGGATTGTGGCACTACAAGAATGGTGTACCACTGAGGCGACTGAAAAATAACCCATCAAGCATTTGACGGCAAAGTGCATGAGGTTCAACAACAACCCAAACGAAAGCTTGAAATTGGCCTTGCATCGGACAACTCATCAACCATCACAGAGGTGCGACGTTTGGCTAGAAGTGGGTCGTAGTATGGGCCTTTAGTTCAGGGACCCTTGTGGTTTGCATGGGAAATAGCAAAATACTACCATAACGTCACATGTAATGTACAGCTAGACCGATATGCTGTATACTTCACTTTGTGCAACAAATCTAATCTATCCATCATGCAACCAGGTTATACCAAAGAACTCACATGTCCATTTTGCAAGAGGCACACAAACAATTCAAACCACTCGGACTTCTTGCATCTTGTCCTGCGGTGTGAGTACAGAGGTGCCAGTGTGCAGTCGTCTACTGCCCCATGTGTTAGCGATCACCATCAGCTGACTGCTGTTTATACCTACAATTACCTCCCCTCGTCGGCTGCTTGCCCTGCACGTGCACCGGAGGTGGCTGGGAACCACGCTGTGATGAATTTTCTCCCCTTCCGAAAGGCTACGGATACACAGGCAACAGTTTGTACTGCTATGCAATTTTGCTAAGACTTATTTATGAACCATAGTGCTTAAGCCCACACTGATTTTATTCTTTGTTGCTTGTGCCCCAAGCATTTGATGGCAAGGTGAGGGAGGTGGCCAAGTTCAAAGTCAACACAAATGAGCACCTATTACAGCTGTTGTGGATTCCAGTCACATGTCAGCCAGAGTGGGCTCGTCGGGTCGCCAGGTAAGGCCTGAATTGTTGGGGGAAAAAAGCACTGCCCAAGTTATTGGCTCAGTACCACCGATGCAGGCAACCAGCCCTCTGACACAGACCTGTCACTCTACCAGTCAATCCCGCCTGCTAATAAGAAGCTCTCATCACAAATCAGTGGGATTACCGGGAGGTTAGACGGTTGATACGCAGGTGCTCAGGAAGGCCAGAATGAAAAATGTGAGAGGGGAGGTGGAGCGTTTGCACTATCAATCAATATCTCTTTTGTCCTGGATGTGTCCCAGGAGATCCACGAGGCAGCAAGGATTTCATTTACTCCAAAATAACTCGAGATGACCACAGAAAGGCGCACAAGAAAGCGCGCTCAGTTGGCAGATTTGAGAAATCTCCTTGGCGTTGTGTGTAAACCACACACACAGACCCTGTGGACGGGATATAAGGGACCTCCTTGGTTCTGAATGAATCCAGTGTGTTTCTAAATGCACCGGCGTCTGGTTCATCTCAGAAGTGCGTCCACCAAACCCCTGCCCATTCCTCATTATGTAATATTTGCATACTCAGATATATTACGTAACGATCGTCTTCCGTAGATAAATGAGCTCACGTTTTTTTGTTTATTGTGTGAAATTATGCTATGCTCCTTCTCGATATCGGTTTTGTGGATATGTACACTGCGGCGTGCCGACACGCTATACCATTGTTTGAATTGTACGGTTGAAATGGAGCTTTGAAACCTTTGAATCATTAGCAGGGGGATTAAGTGCAATACTCTGTAAAAGGCATATATTTAATGGATGAGTTGACTAAGTTGTTACACCTGGCCTTGGATGGTTCCTTATAGACGTTAGACAAGTACTGCATTCAGAGGCCAAAGCAATCTTTCGCACGGAGAAGCTTTTAGACCACGGGCTCTGTTTATATTGCGAATCAACGGGTAAGCCGCTTCTCCGACGTCAGGATTCAGGGGTAATTTGCAGCCCGGTTTGGCGACGATTTGTAGCGTATCTACAGATGTACAGGAGGTGATTCTAGTAAACATAAGTGGGAGAGTGCAGTTTGTGTTTTAAGATGGCACGCCTGCCTCTTCGGAATGGTCAAAATAAGTTGCCTGCTGCTCAGGCGACTTTGCAAAGCTACGTAAGACTTGAGATCTGACTGATTACCAGAGTTGCGAGGCTTGAACAGTCAGTTGGGCAGATGTATAGTCTCATGAAGAACAGCCAAAGCATTACGGTTACCCCAGAGGATGATATAAATTGAACACAGCCTGCAACTCACTCATTAAGGGTTAAATTGGTTTCCATCCTTTTTTCTCTATCAATTGCACTGCTAAGTAGAAAGGTTTTGCCGGGTTACTTTTCCCCTCAGTTAGATTTAAAGAGAATGGCTTTCTCCAAGGAACCCTCTGCCAGTTTAGGAAATTGTCTTTTACGTAACAACGCGTTCATGCTTGTGACCCTCTGTGAACACTCCCTCCAGGAGGACCTGTGGAAAACCCATCAGGGCATCATCACCTAATCATCATCATCAGTTGAAGCTGGCCTTCTTGGAGATGCAGTACACAGTCGGTGGCTCAGGCATTGTAACGGAGGAGTGAAATTAGTCCCTAAGGATATTTACTTTTGAGAAGCCAGCACAAAATTTAGCCTCTCTCTCAACATTACATTTTAATCTCATTTAAGTTGTACAGTGGACTTGGTCCCATAATACTTTGGTACAAAGTGCAACACATGGATGGCTCTTTGACAGACTCTCATGTCCAGGCTCTGTGTATATTGGCTTAAAATCATTGCTGTCCTACAACAGTAGCTCAAGTGGGACAGAGTCACTTCAACAGTGGGGTTTCATCCTGGTTAATTTTCCTGGATGTTTCCTGGAGGCATAGCGATGGGAGGGCAGTGCTGTATGGCTGGTACACTAGCTCAGAGCCTGGACGTTAAGGTAAATAATGATAGCATTTAGTACTGTAAAGTGGAAACCATCGTAACTGAACTGAACTTAACCAGCTTCACCATTTACATTTATAAAAACTGGATTTAGAGTATCTCAAAGGTCTGATGTTTTCATTTTACTTTTGCCCACACCTCCCACAGCATGTTTTTACGATCGAATCAAATATATGGTCAAAATCAATACCTGCCATCTTCTGTAATATTCACCTTTTGATCTGAGATGTGTATTTCTTGAATGTGCAATAAATGGAATGACTTGCATACGACATGACTGTTGAAATTCTTTTGCCACCGACTGTAAATCCCTCAAAAGCACAAGCAGGACCAGCTGCAACATCACAGACGGAGAAGTGGAGGCTGACAGATTTAAAGCTTAACAGCATTTCTCCTTTCTTTAACTGCACACTTAAAAAAGGGTTTTAGCAGCTGCCAGTTCTCGCCCATAGTGCCCATCTCAGTGGCCCTTCAGAGTACTGCCTGGAGAATTTGTCTAAACATTCCTCCTCGTTTCTTTTACACTGTCTGGTTTGATTCCGGTCCAGATGGATCATCATCTCTTTCAGACGATGAAGTGAATGCGATCAGGAGAAGACAAAGTGCAAGAGACGGGGGCAAGCGCTCGTGTTCAATAACGGTTCGAACGCTGTTTTGGTTTTGATTGGATCGCGCCGGGAGTGTTGAAAAGCGTGCATTCCATCACATTTCCTCGTTCCTCGTGATTTGTTCTACGCCCGGTGTTATTAGCTTTATCTGCGCTGGGCCTGCCACTGAAGTATGCTGCTCCTCGGCGCTGCAGAGACCTCATTTGCAGATAGCATCTAGGCGAACTTAACCCTGCGTTTCAGCCTGGACATCATGCCACAGGGCATCTGAGGCTAATGCATGGCTAGCTGAGGTCATTTTCACCGTTGGACCATTGGAAGAGCAGAACAGCTGTTGTAACAACTGTTATAAAAGCAAATCCTACAGTAAAGTGTATTACGGTGTGAAATTAAGGACTATGAATACATTCATAGTGCAATAAAGTTACAGGTGGTTTATTGAAACATCCAGCTGTTTTCCCCTCTCCCTTTGCTGGCCTATTCACACCGACACACACAAACAGCAGCCCAGAAGCCTGAAACCACTAGACGTGCCACTGACCCTGAAGAAAACTGTTGCGCAACAACTCTCCACTTGATACTCTATCTGAGGCAACAGAGATTTAACCTTGCAGACCAGATAATCTTGTAAACTGCTTCAGTGTGGCTAAAATTGAACTCACAACAGCTTCAGATTTGCCTGGTTGACAGATGTTTACTTTTGACAATGTTACAATGTTTTTTTTTCCATCTTTTGTTTTTGTTTTTCACACCATGAATCACATTATTCGCTGCATGCA
>CABFOQ010019864.1:11619-22007 GCA_900660455.1 Gephyroberyx darwinii
AATATATATTTTATTTTTTATTTTTTTATTTTTTATAAATGTATTCAATGCTATTCTTTTGTTTTTCAGCCAGAAGCCTGCGTTCATCTGTCAAACAAAACATGCCATCTACTCTGCACTGACCATTGAAATGGTAAGCCAGTGTGATTATGATAGTAATTATTTAAATTTTATTTATGTTTACTTGGTATTTTGTGTTTTTCTTTTAGTGTTTGAAATATGCAGTGTTATCGCCGTTTACTTGCTTTATATCTTAAGAATTGAGGATTGGCAGCCTACTCATTGTAAAAGGATGTTGAGGAGAGATGCCACATTTTGATTCTCTGGAAATTTTGCTCCAATCCATTATTGAGTCTATTCTAACATTTATGCTATTGGTAACTTAAAAGCAAAACTTCCCATATAAGTTGTTTGCATTCCTTAAATAGCACTTCAGCTGTATTTGGTTGCTATATGACCATGTTTTGCTTTATCCATTTAATAGGTGTGAATACTGGCAAAGTCTTGTGTGACAGACTTCCACAGAGAACTGGATACAACCTCCAGAGATGATGGAGGATTCTCCTCACTTGTATATCTCTGAATTTGGAGACAATGAGGATATAGATGAGGAAGATGATGAGGAAGAGATGGAGGACAGTGATCAAGAGGAAACTAACATGGAACCAGATATGACTAAGTCATTTTCCCCAGAGCTTCACGAAGATCCTGATCACGATACTGATTTAGAGTGGGACTCTTTTCCTTGCCAGTACTGTGAGAGACATTTTACCAGCAAACAAGGCTTGGAACGTCACATGCACATCCATGCCTTGGCAGACAACCAAACACACACATACAAATGCAATAACAGCAACATGTCCTTTGGTTCAAAGATAGGTCACCCGTGGCATGAGAAGAAGCGTGAAAATGCCAAGGCAAGGCCTGTGTCTTTGATAAAGCCAGTGGATTTTTCAGGCTCTGTCCTGCAAACTGGTTGTTCAGACTCTACTTCATCTCCCAGTAGCTCTGGTACCTCCGTTTCGGCTGCGGGAGACCAGACTACCCAGCCAGACAAACAAGGGGTATTAGAAGGGGGTCATGCTTGCAAGTATTGTGAAAAGCTATTTAATACACATACTAATAAGCGCCGACATGAGCGCAGGATTCACGAGCAGCACCTCCGACTCAAACGTGTAGACAAAGCTCAACTGCCCCAGGAGGAAAATGTTCAGAGGATATTCAGTACAACATCTCAACAGGAAACACAGCTTAGTGACAATACAACTCCTGCAGCTGTTCTGGAGAAGGAAGGGGAGCAAGCAGAACATTATATGCTAGACATCTCTAGCAATATCTCTGAGAATCTCAGCTTTTACATTGATGGAAAGATAGTCTCAACAAGCACAGTCAGCAGCTGTGAAGTAGCTGAGGTTAACTCTGGGTCTTCTACTTTGGTTGGACTGGACGCCCTGATTCTTGACCCTGCCCAAATCAGCCAGGTTCTAAATGCAGATGCAATTACAGGCAAAGAGATACCTGGTCAACCACTGGCCAAGAGGAGAACTGCAACACCGCCTCTTTTACCACAAATTAAAACTGAACTAGAGTCTGAGGTGGTCGTGTCTTCTTCCTCCTCATCACTTGTGTCTTCTTTAATAGAAAATCTGCTTCCCCAGAATACAGAATCTATGGTTGTGCAGAAAGAAAGAACTGTATTTCTGTCTCCTAAACTGAAACAGCTCCTGGAGAAGCAAGATGGCCTTAAACCTACGCTAGCCCTGATTTCAGACGGCCAGAAGCCTTGCTCACCTCTCTCCATTTCTGTCCTGCCTGCAGGAACAGGGAGGTTTAAAAGGAGGACGGGATCTCCACCTAGCTCCCCACAGCAAAACCCAACATCTAATGAGGAAACAACAACAATGCTAGAAATGGGAGATTGTGAAGCTATTAGTGCAGCACAGATGGAGACCCCACATAGCTCAACCGTGCACAAAATATCCAACGAGAAGGATAGCACAACTCCACCGGTAGAAGAACGAATAACGACTCCTGTCTTGCCAGAGAGCTGGCCTGCAATAACTGGCGGTAATTCCTGTAACCAACAGCCACTGGATCTCTCTAATGCTGTGAAAAGAAACGAAGATGTAGCTTTAGCGGACGCTGTGTTAGACTTGAGTTTGCAAAGAAAGAGCCCAGATGACCCAGATTTGACATCGAATTTAGTTACGCAACCGGTACTGAAAAAAAAGAAGCCAAACACCTGCATGTTAGAGAAGGTGTTGATGAATGAGTACGCCAATGTTGACACTGGAGAGCAAAATGTAAGCCTCGGGAATCTCGAGACTCCAGTAGTGACAGACTTCACAATACTTACAGGTTCAGGTATGGTGACCCCAGCAGAGCCTGTTACAGAAGGACTTGTTTATGGTCTTGCCCTACCTTCCAGTTCTCTCACCCAATCGCCCTCCTCTCTTACCCCAGTTGCCCTGCAGCCAGCTTCACCATGCACCATAGCATTTGCTTCGCCAGCCTCACACTCGGTGCTCCCAACTGCTCCGTCGTTAATTACAGTTTTGGCGCCACCGGCCTCTATTTCTAACCCCTCAAATCAACCGGTCCAGGTATTGGCCCCGAATATATCCCCTGAACCTTTGGTAATCTGCACAGAAAATGCATTAAATTCTTCAGAGTGTGATTTAACCACTGCATTTACGACTGCAAATGCTGCCAACCTTGTTACTCTCTCCCAACCCCTTGACCCAGCTCTAAATCTCCCTGGTCATGTGTTTGTCACTGACCAGATTACTCTCAATGCACCTTTAGTTGAATCTACTACTGGGTCAGAAGTGCCATTCTCACCCACTGTAACTTTAAATGATTCCCTTATCAACTCTTACAATATTACCAGCAACACAGTTTTGATAGAGTGCACAATAGCTCTTGACGCTCCAGGGAATATCCTCCCTACTGCAATTACCTTACAAGAAAATACTGTTGAGCCTCCAACACCTTCTCAGATGGTTATAAATCACATAGAACAGCAACAGATTGTATCATTACCCAACCCTCAAACTGTTGACCCCACTTTTCTAGTATCCTCCATCGCAGAATCAGTAACCCTGTCAAACACCACTGTGGTTACATCTGATTGTCCTACAGTAGGCGACTCAAATTCTGTCCCAGAGCCTGTCACTAATCAGGAGCCACCAACCCCAAAAGAGGAAGAAACTGCTGACATTTCCATTTCCACACCTGAAGTCTCAGCCAGAACCCTGCCCCCCTCTGAACCTGCTGAAGAGGAGGAAGAATCCTCAAATGACACCTCTAGTGATGCACAACAACAGACTTTCACCAAGAACTTCATCTGCAATGTGTGTGATAAACTTTTCCATTCAATGAAGGAACTAGGGCATCATGTAGGTGACCATGCTGATGAATGGCCCTACAAATGTGAGTTCTGCGTGCTGCTCTTCAGTAAGCCCTCTGCTTTGCTTGAGCACCGCTCAACCCTCCACGGTGTCGGCAAGGCGTATGTTTGCAATGCATGCACAAAGGAATTTGTCTACCTTTGCAACCTGAAACAGCATCAGGAAGAGCTGCACCCTGGCCAGCAGTGTACATATACAGAGGAGGAAAAGGGCAAACTAAGACCTCAGAATTACAATAACGCCACAAAAATCAGTACAGAGGCTTCAGTGCCCAGTGGCTCAGACGAGTCCAAGAAATCAGTTAAAAAAGAAGAAGGTGAAGTCGAGGCTACTGCTGAAGAACTATTTACAACAATTAAAATCATGTCCTCGGATGGAAGCAAACTTAAAGGGCCTGATGTTCGTCTCGGCATCAACCAACACTATCCCAGCTTTAAGCCACCTCCGTTTCCTTACCATAACAGATCACCTGCTGGCTCTGTGGCTTCAGCCACAAACTTCACCACCCACAACATCCCACAAACCTTCAGCACGGCGATTCGTTGCACCAAGTGTGGAAAAAGCTTTGATAACATGCCGGAGCTGCACAAACACATCCTTGCTTGTGCAAACGCTAGCGACAAAAGGCGTTACACACCTAAGAAGAATCCCATCCCACTTCGCCACTTTGCAAAAGCTCAAAATGGAGTCCTGGCTACTACTAATGGACTAAATGCTTCCCACAGACCCAGCCAGCCAAACAGGTCCAAGCCTAACCAAGAATCATCAGTAAAGATGAAGCTCAGTGCGCTCAACAAAAGGAAAAAAAAGTTGGTCCAAAGGGCCATGTCACAGAGGAACAAGTCGGCCTCTTCATCAAATAAAGCCACCCCTGCCCAAGTGGATGAGGAAGAGATATTTGTCTGCCCGCACTGCAGTAGGGAGTTCACATTACGTCGCAGCAGAACCAAACACATGGCAGTCTGCCCCAAGAAACCTAAAGAAGTGAAGAAAAGGAAAGACGGAGGAGTCTCTGTCACTAAGGAAAATAATGGCCACCTGCATAGAGGGGTTGCTCACTTGGAAGAGAAACGACAAGCCTCAGCTCCCCAGAAAACCAGACTCCAGAGTTCTAGCCCTGCGAAGAGGCCAGCCATCCTACCTGTGCAAACATTCCTTTCAAACAAAAAAAGCAAAATCATTATAAAAGAGAGGTTGCAACCAAAACAGGAGACACCCACACTGAGTGAACTCCCCATTGTTCGCACATTCAACCCCTCCATGCGCCAGTATAGCAGAGTTCAGCAGAGTGTCAAAGAAATCCCCATTAAAATCACCATAGTGAAACCACAACAGACTCAAGCACAGCCCAAGAAGGATGAGCTACCCCCCAACCCGAGCCGAGAAGGAGCAACTGGAGCCGTTGCTAGCAGCCTGAAGCAGAGTGCTACAGCTTCAGTGAAAGACAAACTGATGACCCTTCAGCAGCCCACAAGAGATCGGCAGGTATTGTAAAGCATTTTTGTCATAAAACAAAGAAGCAAAATGATCAAATACAGTGATTACACACACAGAAGAGATGCAGTTACTGATTGGTGCAAGTGAAATAAAACAAAGCCCAGTGGGTTTGTGAAAACATCTTGCCTCAAAAGAAACAAAACTATAAGATGACAAGAACAAATATATTGGTCAACAGAACAAACCTGTTGGGAAAACATGACGAGGTGGGAAATTAAATTATATTAAAATGCTCCTAATGCAGAAATTGTAATTGCAAATCGTGTGGTAATGTGTACATGCATGCAGAAGCAAATGTCATGATAGGAAGGAGCCTCAGATCCACGCCTTTGTCATTGTATATGTTTTTTTTCTTCTTTTCAGGACCCTGCTGTGTGAAGCTCCTCATTCATCTGCAGTGATGGCACTGGAGGAAGCTCTGCAGATACAAGAGGGAGGTAACTGTTCATCATGAAGTCAACCCATGGACTCCTCAAATGCATTATGCTGTACAATATGAACTGAAGACAAATGAAATGAGTGACTAATGATACTGCTGTGAGTGGATGCGATTAACCAATATTTGGATGCTTTTGTAGTAGGATACAGTTTTGTAGATTTCTCACCCATTTCAAAAAAACTTTGTGGCAAAGGCTTGGATTTGCACTTTGAACTTAATCTGTGTCTGCAACTTGTCACAGAATGTAGAGGGAGTGGGAGGAACTGAACTGTGAGGCTGTTGTCATTACGACTTAATGGGTTATTTAGCGAGTACAGCAGGTGGCAATCATAATTTTTGGCATGCAGTTGCACTTTTTCTTATCTGTTGTCTGTGGCCTTTTGGTTCTGAACTCTTATTGCATGCTATCAGCTTGTATTACAGCTACATGTCACCTTTTACTCTGTAGATTCTGAACCACACGTTTCTAACTGTTTAATTTATTGCAGATTAGGCCTTAAATGTGAAACTGTTGCTCCAGTGGACTGTAATAAGGCATGGAATTACATGCAAGACAAATCAAAAGTATGAAGTGACATAAAATGTGGAGCGGCGTCTCGGAATACAAGACTGCAGAATAATAGAAAAATAATAACATGCTGTATAGTACAGTGCAATATAACCTGTTGATAATTTTTAGGGAAGTCTGTGTTTTCATCCTTGATGTGAATGTACCATTTGGTAAAATGAATGCTAGACCCTCTGCAATTCCAGTTGGTACATTTATCATCTGGTTGGCTTAGTTGCTATTTGATATGAAAGATAATATAAGAATAATGCTCAATAGTTCCACCATAATTTACTAAATGTGGAAGATCAATATTGGATATTTCTCCCCATTTGACAATAATTCTTTAAGTGGAGACAATGACAGTGTTCATCTCTTCTTCTTGGTTTCACAAGATTGTGGCTGAAATTGGCATTCTGACATATTTACAGTAGTCTACTTTCCTTTTGGGTCTTTATTTTGCAAATGTATGAAAAATTCAGGGGGTTTCATTTATTCATTCAAAAACTGGAAAGTTTCATATGTGAAGTATCGTCAATTGAGCTCATGTCGTCTGTATCATAAAAGCACTTCGTTTCTTACTGTATAAAAGTTGTCAACAGTTTATTGTGTAATTTTGTGTTTAATGAATTCCAACATGTATAAATCACAAAATGGAGAACATGATTGATATAGGGAAATTATTGCTCAACCCCTGTATTGAAATATGTATGGGGGAAAAACTGGCAAGTTGTCACTGATTTTCAAAGGGTGAATGTGATGCAGTCTATCTGTGTGTTTAAATTTTGGTAAACTACTTGGATTCAAGATCCATGGGTATACAGGGTAGTTTGAATTATTTATAATTGCTGAGTTAGTTTTAATTTGGGCAAATTAAAGCTTTGACTGTAGACTGTGTTCTGTATCTGAGAGAGAGTGATGCTACTTCTAAATGCTTAGCATTAGTTTTGCCCTGGTAACATTTCATTCATCCAGATGGACCTCAATACGTTGGATGTACAGGATGGTTTGGGAGAATGTTATTTAACTGTGAAAAGTGCTTGTAGCATCTCAAAGTGTAAAATGAGTAATGTATATTTATTAATAATTTAAAATCCTGTATCAATCTCTGAACAGTTCCTCTGTATGATTTGCACTAATGTTTTTTCAAGCGAGTGTTCAAAATAAATGGAGAATCTTAAGTTTATATGTGCAGTTTGTGAGATTTTCTTGTGGGTGGGTTAATTATTACAGATTATTATTGGAAATAAAATTCTGTTCAATTATAAATGAATTGGTAAATGCATGATATCTCAAGAAATGGCGCTATATTCCCTGCCATTGTAAGAAGCCTGTTGGAGTTAGTATTGGCACCCTTGCATTTTATGCAGATAACGTTCACTATCTTCTGAAATAATTGGAAATTGAAACGACTTTCAGTCTTCACATTCATCAGCAACAGCACATGATCAAACCATAAGAAAATTTTAAAAAAGGATGTCAGAAGAACTATCACCAAGCATAAATGTTCACAAGGCTATAATTCCATCTCTAGAGACCTTGGTATTCCTGTTTCCAGTTTGCAATGTTATTAAGATGTTTAGATGATATAAACTGTGGAAACAGGAATACCAAGGTCTCTAGAGATGGAATTATAGTCTTGTGAACATTTATGCTTGGTGGTAGTTTTTCTGACAGATTTTTTTAAATTTTTCTTATGGTTTGATCAAGTGCTGTTGTAAATTGCTAGATGAATGTGTGAAGACCAAAAGCTGTTTCAATTTCCATTTTTTTCAGAAGATGTGCATTATCTACATAAGAACTGTATGTAGCCTCGTGCAGTTTCTGCCTTACTAGAAAATAATGAGTTGTCCAGGCGGTGGCGCACTTTCCTAACATGAACCTCTGAAGCAGTAGAGTCAATAGAGAAGGGATTTTGTAATACTGTTGTGTCTTTTTTTGCACTCCCACATTCTGTTTGAAAAATGCATTTACAGAGAAGCATGCTTATGCAATTTCTAAAGCGCTGTCTGCCCCGTCATCAAAAGAGTCTCTGACAGTCTCCAGAACCAGTGGGAGGGTTGCCACCCACCTATGCGGGAATAAATGCAATGAATAACTTTTGCGAGTACTATTAAGACTTTTTCATTTGTTTTTTCTCCTCCATATTAACCTGCAACAGAATGTAGTTGCATTGTGAAACGACAACATATCCATCACGTTTTAATGTTTGTGCAGGATGACCATTTTCATGCAACTGACATGTAGTTCTTAAGCCAAAACCACCATTGCCCGCAGATAAAAACCTGAATGGATGTCAAAGGCCTTGAGAGATGGTTATTGGTTAATAGTGGAAAACTACACCAAATGCTTCCCTTACCCATGGAGAAGAACTATGGATGACTATGGACTATCCTCACACTATCTGTAAGGATCTGGTCTATACGATGGCAGGTCAGCATCTTTCCTCAATCAAAGAAGGTTTGCTGGAAGGAAGGAAGAGAAATAGCTTGCTCTAAATTTAAGTGTTCCTCAACATGCAATCAATGCTGTCCGATGTGCAGTATATATGATTTGCTACTTGCAATCAGTGGAGGGTCCAGGGGAAATGGCAGGTTGTTTATGCTTCTATCATGGGATGTGCATTTTGAGAACACACGCTATCACATGCATCAGCCTGTCACAGTGACATATCACTGTAATTCCCTCGATTCCCTTGTGTCGTGGCTATAGCCAACACCGTAATAAAATGCAGATGTACACGACTCTGCAACAGCAGGGGAAGAGAGCTGGATGCTCTTGGATCAGGCTACTTAATTCCATTTTCAATGCACGGTATGTTGACATGAAGCCAGGGTGTTCGTCTGTGTGTTCTATGCAATGACTGGTGGATTATTTCTCCCCTTGGTGAAGAGTTTGTTTTCACTCCTCAGACGTTTTAAGTGCTTTTTCTGCCAAATCGACATAATCTGAGTGGGAATTTCTCTCTTACTCACATTCAGACACACAGGGAAGTACTTTAAATGGTTTATCCTTCCGTTTCACTCGAGGTTAACAGCACATTTTGAAGAAGAAAGTCGTTATTGAGGTGTCATTTATCTCTTACGGTTTGTGCATCAAAAGACATTTAACCCACCTAATGTCCTTTTAGTAATTAAGTTTAAGAGTTCAAAGAAAATGCCTTGTACATTCTCTGGGAAGAAGGGATCTTTTGGTTGCTTTAAGCAAAATGAACAGAGATTTTGCTTGGCACATTATTTAACAGGAGTTGTGCCAATGTACCAAGCAAGCAAACCACAGCCCCAGGGTATCTCTCAGAGCTCACAAACTCAGCAATAACTTCCAGCTGTGATGCATTTGTCTGCTCAACACAGCTTAGGAGTCTTAGCCTTGGGACACGTCGAATCCTCACAGGAAGTTACGAAAAGACGTGAGGACACAGGATAGCAGATAACAAAGGCATTCATCTGGGGAGTCTGAGTTGAAACCTTTGAAACCCATCAACATGTCGGTAGTTATTTTCATCATCCACATTGAAATTCTGATCACTAATATTTGTGTTGCTCTAAAACCGGCAACATTTTGGATTACACATTGTTGCTTAATCCGACACTTTTTCCACCCCAGCTGGGCTGCAAAGCTGAACAGGTAATCTCCAAACCAACCTGTTGCTCGGGTCTGGCCACTTATGACAGATATGACAATCATACCTGAACATCGTAGGCTAGTGAACCTCTTAACCTTGCTGATTTGCTGCCATTGAAAACTTATCAACGACTGATTTCACTGGAAAACCGACCTTTCACTGACATTATAAAGGGCAGCTTGCAGGTTTCAAGCAACGTTACCAATAGGATACAAAGATCCAGCCTTCCCTCTCTGTATGCTCTCCGTGTGGTAATGAGGACATTAATAAAGGATGCAGATCCATTTTTAATGATTCTCTGGCCTCTTTAGTTTGAAAATGATCTGCGTGCCAGTGGTTGAGCTTTCTATCAAATATCCATGTTTTGCTTTGGGAACGACTTGGGTAATGTAGTGTAGTGTAGTGTACACCTACATACACTTGAGTGTGTGTGTGTGTGTGTTCAGTGATGCAGGATCTTCCATCTCTGTGTAAATCTGGGAGACAATCCCCAAGTGAAGGAATGAGGAGACAGGAATGAAAAATGAATGAAAGAGAGAGAGAGAGAGAGAGAGAGAGAGAGAGAGAGAGAGAGAGAGAGAAAAGAAAGACAGATAGAGATGTGTTAACACCTTCAGCACCTTGTATAACTCAACCCCCTATTTCCCACCATTTCTGCCAAGATCATGTCAGCATAGAGGAGATTAGAAGAAAGGGAGAGAGGAAGTGAGAGAGAGAGAGAGAGAGAGAGAGAGAGAGAGAGGGAGAAGTCCAGTAATCAAAGCTAATGGCTCCATTGTATATAAAAAGCATCTGATAGCTTTAGAGTGTACTGCTCTCTGAGCGGGGAGAGGAGGTAGTGCTGGGGAGGCGTGGCAGAGGGTCAGTGTG
>CABFOQ010019874.1:0-10968 GCA_900660455.1 Gephyroberyx darwinii
GCAGCACTACTGACTGGAAGGGCTACAGCTATTTTGCGCAGCCTGAAGAGCTGATGAAACACCTCTTGGTACGGTTCTAAAAACACAATCAAGGCTAGAATGCTTGCCAACTGCGTCGTCCCACTCTCAGCCTTCCTTTTCAAAATTCTCCTAGCCTGGTGAAGCTCATGAGTAAGATCTTCATGATCGCAACCATACATTCAACCATACATCACCCAAGCCCAACACCTGGTTATCTTGAAGGAACGTACTGCTTTTAGGGTTTAGGGTCTGTATACCTTTCATTATTAAACAGTTAGGTTTCGAGAACCTTCTTTCCATTTCACCAATTATGGAGTCAAGGATGGGGTAGAGTAGTCTCTGTCTGAATGTATCTTTGTCATCATTACCCATATGCAGGCCTATAGTACATGTCACATAAGACCCACCAAGTTTGGAGCTAACCTTTTGTGATCTCTTCTTCTCACCATTCTCACTAGCTATATTGCACTGTTTGGCTGTCTCTACTATGTCGTGCCACAGTTGATCACTAAATGTCTCAGTCCTGTTGTTACGAGTGGCCAGGAAATCCCTGCATGCGCATTGTTCTCTTCCTGTCTCTCTCTCTGATGCTCTCTCTCTCTCCTCTACCTGTTTTCCTGTCTAGGGGCGAAGCAGAGCACCTGAAGCCCATCAAGCCTCATTATAAAAGGGGAACTGAGGAGCTAACTCTCTCTCTCTCTTGCCACACAGCCTGAAGTGCAGTTTGGGGATTTTCCCCAGTTGTTTCCTTTCCCCAGCATGTTTTGATGTGTTGGGTTTTGTTATGTTAGTTTGTTATTTTAGTTTGGGATGGAGATCACCAGTAGTTTAGTTATTGGGTTTTTGTTTTGGTCCAGTTTAGTTATATTCTCTTTTGGTAGGTTACGGGGAAGAGCTGGGTTTGCACGGCCCATTGCACGGTTGGCCCAGTAGCTTCCCCATCTTCTGATCCGTTTGGCTGGGTTCTCCAACCCCTTTTTAATCACCTAGGGAGGCCATAACATATTTGGGGGCTCGTCCATTTTTTGGCGTTGTTTTCTAGGCTTACGCTAAACGCAGAGTGCAGTAAATTGCTGATGAGTTTTTGACTTTTTCGCCTCAGTGTTGTAGCTGTGTGTTTTGTTTCGGCGCAGTTACTTGTTATTGCAAACTGTGTCATAGTAACTTTTTCTCTTTTCCAGGTGTTAGTAGTTTGACACTGGAATGTTGCTTTGACATTTTGGGTAGTTTGTTATTGTGTGCATAGTGTCTACTGTGATGGAAATCTGAGAATGAAGAGACCTTCAAAGCATCAGAGTTGTCTTTGGGATTATTTAATAAGCTTGCTGCAGCAAGGGTCAGAACAATACAGAGTACAGAGTAGTCTGTCAGAGTTCGAACACAGAGAGTCGAGCACGACAGGTTTTTATAGTATACAGTTCAAAGAAAGGTCAAAAGATGAGATCCAGTTCAGACAGATTTAGAGTTGCGGTTATCGCCCGAGACATACATTCCAAGAATTAGACTGTGGTTACATGTGGGTGCGTATTTGTAGACTATTGCAAAATATAGCATGGCTGCAGATGATAAACCACAAGGTGCACAAGTCTATGCCTCTCCATCTCGTGCTGGCAAGGCATGTTGCTTTCAGTAAATTTCCATTACACTACGTCTTGTGTGTTAAGTAGGCCTAAAGTTTTGTGCATGCGTGTTTTGGACGCCACTCATTTTGTGCAGCTGTTAGTAGGCAGTGATTTGCTATTGTGCTGTGCTATTTTGGAGCTGTGTTTGTATCGGTACCTGTTTTTGGCTTTGTGGTTTTGTGTTTGGCATTTGTTGGGTACTTGCTTTTGAAAATGGAGCTTAATATCGAGGAGTTTGTTGCGCAACCTGGCCTCGATATATTCCATCGTTGTACAAAAGAGCATTTGATTGGTATCGCCCATCATTATGGCATTACTGTGTCTAAACACTTAAGAAAACAAGTAATGACAAAGGGGTTTTGCCTTGTGACCCTGGTACGCCAAAAACAAGTTTGCCTACTGGGAAGCAAAGTCCGGAGGAATTACTCGGGCTTAAAGAGCTGAAAATTGAAATGCACCACTTAGATATAAAAGAGAAGGAACTCAATAATGAATTGCAGTTGCGTAAAATGGAAGAGGAAACTAAAAGACAGCTTTGTTTGAAAGAGCTTGAGTTAAAGCAGTCTTCTTCACACACTAGGTTTAGATCTCAGTCTGATCAATTTGATGTGAGTAAATGCATTCATTTAATCCCTCCATTTAGTGAAAAGGATGTAGATAAATACTTCATCTTGTTTGAGCGTGTCGCAACAACATTAAAATGGCCCAAGAATGTCTGGCCTCTGCTTCTCCAGTGCATGCTTACCGGTAAAGCTCAGGGGGCGTACGCGTCTCTGTCACCGTAGTTTAGCCTGGACTACGAGCAAGTCAAAGCTGCTGTGCTTAGAGCATATGCATTGGTGCCGAGGCATATCGCCAAAAAGTTCGCCATTTTAGGAAAACAGATAATCAGACTTATGTTGAATTTGGTCGCGAGAAAGAAGCTCTGTTTGATCGTTGGTGTCACTCGAAAAATGTCAAGGATTTTTACCAACTGCGTGACCTAATAGTCTTGGAAGAATTTAGAAACTGTTTGCCAGATAAGATCGCTACTTAGATCAATGAGCAGAAGATTTCCAAAGTGTCCGACGCGGCTGTCCTTGCGGATGAGTACGTCCTCACACATAGGGATACATTTCAAAAGTTTTATCCATCCTCGGAGCGTAATGTTCCTGTTGCCAAACCTCCTGTTCTGCCGTTTAAGTCAAGCTTTGATGTAGAGTTAGAGCCTAGTGGTAAGGAATGGATAGGGGCTAAGGACAAGCCAGATTGTTTTTATTGCAAAAAGCGTGGCCACACTATTAACTGTTTTGCTCTGAACAAAAAGAAAGTCTCCCAAAGCAGTTAACCTGTTGAAAATTGAGACTTTGCCCAGTCATCCCATTTCGACCAAGCCTGATCTTAATGTGTATTCTCCTTTTATTATGAAAGGTTGTGTTTCTCTGACAGAGGGAGCGCCCAGAGTTCCTATTACCATCCTGAGGGACACTGCAGCCTCACAGTCATTCTGGAAGGTTTGTTGCCATTGTCAAAAAAGTCCTCTGTCAACTCTGATGTTTTGGTTCAAGGGTTTGGTATGGAGTTTGTGGGGGTACATTTACATGCTATTCACCTTGACTCAGATCTAGTAAAGGGGCGTGTAGTTGTAGGAGTTCGCTCACAGTTCCCCATAGAAGGGGTTTCCTTCATTTTGGGCAATGATTTGGCTGGGGCTAAAGTGCTTGTTAATCCTGAGGTGACTGTTGTTCCTCTTTCTGAGCAGCCAGATGATTTAGAGCAGAAATACCCAGAGGTGTTTTCAGTTTGCGCTGTCACTTGCGCAATGTCAGAAAGGCGAAAGCAGGATTTGTCTGCTAGGAAGGAAGGAGAGGTAGAATTGGATGACAGTTTCATGGCCAGTGTTGACTGTTTGACCACTCAACCTGTTGTTTCTCCTCCACCTCCGGTTGTTCTCTCCCCCATGGAAGAGATAAACTCTAAAGTGTGTATGTAAAGTGGGAGCAGCTTATTGTTGAGCAAAAACGTGATCAGTCTCTAACTCATCTTTTAGATGCTGTAAGTTCAGGGGATGAAATTGAGAAAATGGCCACTAGTTACTTTTTGAAAGAGGATGTGTTCATGCTTAAATGGACACCACCGCATGTTTCCACGCAGGATGATTGGGGTGTTGTAAAACAAATTGTAGTTTTGCAAAAATATTGGCATGAAAAACTCAAACTGGCACATGATAACCCACTCGCTGGCCATCTTGGGGTCAATAAAACTTACGATTGTGTCTTGCAATGTTTTTTCTGGCCAGGGCTAAAAGGAGATGTGCGGCAACATTGCAAAACATGCCATGTCTGCCAAGTCTCTGGAAAACCAAATCAGACTATCTCTCCATATCCGCTCTATCCTATTCCAGTTGTAGGTGAATCGTTTGAACGTGCAATTGTGGACTGTGTTGGTCCTTTTCCCCGCACAAAAGCCGGTAACAAGTTCCTCTTGACAATTATGTGCTCAGCGACTCGGTTTCCCGAAGCCATTCCCATGCGCAAGATCACGGCCTCCGCTGTTGTAAAAGCACTGGTGAAGTTTTTCTCCCTATTTGGGTTGCCTAAAGTAATACAGTCTGATCAGGGATCAAATTTCATGTCATGCATTTTTGCACAAGTTATGAAACAACTTGACATCACTCACTGTTGTTCAGGTGTGTATCACCCAGAGAGTTAGGGAGCGATTGAACACTTTCATCAGACTCTAAAATCTATCCTTCGGACTTACTGCCTGGAGTTCAACAAAGACTGGGATGAGGGTGTCCATCTCCTCCTCTTTGCTGCTCGTGAGGTGGTTCAAGAGTCTTTAGGTTTCAGTCCGGCAGAGCTGCTGTTCGCGCATACTGTGCGAGGCCCTCTCAAACTCTTCGTCACCACACTTGTGAATTAGCAAAACAAAACATGTCTGTTGCACAAACAAAAATGAAGAAATGGTTTGGCAAGGATGCAAAAAGCAGAAGTTTTGATCCAGGGGATAACATGTTGGTACTATTGCCTATTCCCGGTTCTACTCTGCGGGCACATTATAGCGGTCCCTATGTGGTCCAACAAAAAGTGAACGATCGAGACTACATAATTGCCACTCCGGAGCATAGGCGGCGAAGTAGGTTGTGTCATTAATATGTTAAAACCCTACCTTGATAGAAAATCTCCCCCGTTGCCTCCTGTCAGAAAATTGCCATGGCGCTGTCCAGTGCTGAACCTATTGATGAGGCCCAGGTAGTTTTGGCACTGTCCTGTGCTGATTTCCCAGATACACAGGCTGATTCCGACCTTATTGACGATGTTATTGGTCCGTCCAGTGCTGTTGTCCAAGGACGTTTGAAAAATTCTGAAATGTTGTCTAAACTTGACATTTGTTTTCCACATTTGATTGAGTCTCAGTGAGAGGATGTGGTCAATTTAATTTCATCTCATGTGTCTCTGTTTTCAGATGTGCCCTCTAAGACCTGCGTGTTGCAACATGTTGAATCCTGATAAGCGCCTCCATTTGCAAAAGCAGGTGAATTACATGTTAGAGAACAGCATTGCAGAGCCTAGCTGTAGTTCATGGAGCTCACCGTGCCTTTTAGCTGATAAATCTGATGGCTCAGACTGTTTTGCACAGATTTTCGTAAAGTGAATGGGGTCACAAAACCAGACTTATCCTCTTCCCCGGGTAGAGGACTGTGTCGATCATGTTGGCAGTGCAAACTATGTGACAAAACTTGACCTGTTCAAGGGATATTGGCAGGTGCCGCTAACTCCTCGGGCAAAAGAGGTCTCTGCATTCATGACTCCTGACGCTTTCTTGCAATACACAGTGATGCCATTTGGCATGCGTAATGCTCCCGCTATGTTTCAACGTTTGGTAAATACAGCATTGTTGGGTTTATCAGGCTGCAAAGCTTATCTGGATGACATTGTCGTCTATTCAAGTTCTTCGGATGACCATATTAAACAACTTCACGCAGTGTTTGGGAGATTGCGCGATGCCAATCTCACACTTAACCTTGCAAAGTGTGAGTTTGGCCAGGCTACGGTGACATACTTGGGCAAAGTTGTAGGTCAGGGCAAGTTAAGCCAGTGCACTCCAAGGTGGAAGCTATCATGTTGTTCCCTGCTCCTGTTTCTCGACGTGAGCTACGCCGCTTCTTGGGGATGGCAGGTTACTATCGAAATTTCTGTAAAAATGTCTCTGCTATTGTGGCTCCGCTCACCGATATGTTAAGCCCAAAAACGCGTTTCACTGGTCGCAGAGTTGTCAGCGTGCATTTGAGTGTGTAAAGGCCTTGTTGACTAATGCCCCAGTCCTTGCTGCGCCTGCGTTCGATTGGCCGTTCAAACTCTCTGTTGATGCGAGTGATGTGGGAGCGGGTGCTGTTCTCCTCCAAGAAGGAGAAGATGATGTGGAGCACCCAGTTTCGTATTACTCAAAGAAGTTTAACCAGCACCAACAGGTGTACTCGACAATTGAAAAGGAGGCTCTTGCCCTTGTCTTGGCTCTGAAACATTTTGAAGTCTATGTTGGGTCCACTAGTGCGCCTACCGTTGTTTACACCGACCACAATCCCCTCGTATTCATCAATCAAATGCTAAATTCAAATCAGAGACTTATGCGCTGGGCACTCTTTTTGCAAGCCTTCAACGTGGAGGTCAGACATGTTAGGGGCAAAGAAAATGTCCTGGCCGACACGTTGTCGCGTTGCTAATTTTTTTTTTTACTGTGTGAATAGCACTCCCATTATTCACCATCTTAGGGTGGGGGTGTTGAGTGTGAGTGGCCAGGAAATCCCTGCATGTGCATTGTTCTCTTCCTGTCTTTCTCTCTGGTGCTCTCTCCTCTACCTGTTTTCCTGTCTAGGGGCGGAGCAGAGCACCTGAAGCCCATCAAGCCTCATTATAAAAGGGGACCTGAGGAGCTAACTCTCTCTCTTGCTACACAGCCTGAAGTGCAATTTGGGGATTTTCCTTTGTTTTCCCCAGTTGTTTCCTTTCCCCAGCATGTTTTGATGTGTTGGGTTTTGTTATGTTAGTTTGTTATTTTAGTTTGGGATGGAGATCACTCGGGGTCAACCGATATGGTTTTTGTCAGGGCCGATACCGATACCAATTATTAGTAATCAAGGAGACCGATAACCGATATTTGGAACCGATATACATTTGCAGTAAAAATGAAAATCTTGGTGTCAAAATTTAGAATAACACAAACTCCAACACAAAACTTCGTTGAAATGCCTTTAAGCATGTGTTTAATTAAAATAGAACTTTTCAAACATTATCTTAAAACAAAAAGTGCAGGGAGCTCCCAGCAGCATTTCTTATAGAGTTAACTGAACATTTTAATTAATAAATAAATAAATAAATAAGTAAACAAAATCGCTCCCTGATGTTTTATAAAGTAAATAAAGTAAAAATAAATAAAACTAGTAAAACTGTACTGAAATTTGAGTCTCAATTAGTAGTCCCAATTCAGCAGCACCAGATTGTGGTATGCTTCTCATCATAGAAATATTTCATAAGATCGTGGTGTTATTGCAAGTTCAGTGTAGAGGATTGTGATGTTTATTGCAACTTCGGCAATATATGCCGCCTTACCTTCGAAATACAGCTCCGCTCGCTCACCGGAGACGCTCCAGTTCCTCTGCTCTGTGCCGGTCTGTAGCACAGTAGCCTTCAGTGTTGATAGGCTATTACTTGTGACGTGTAACCAATCAGATAGTGCTGTGGGCGGGACATTGCTCGAGACCACAGAGCAGTGACTACAGACAGAGAGACAGAGAGCCGGCTGCATCAGAGGCAAAGTAGTAATTTCACCAGTAGTTTAGTTATCAGGTTTTTGTTTTGGTCCAGTTTAGTTATATTCTCTTTTGGTAGGTTAGGGGGAAGAGCTGGGTTTGCACGGCCCATTGTGTGGTTGGCCCAGTAGCTTCCCCATCTTTTGTTCCATTGGCTGGGATCTCCAACCCCTTTTGCTTGTGTTCTTTTGTACTTTGGCTATGGTTTTCTTTTCTTAATAAAACCTGTGTTTGTTTTTGCCATCTCAAACCCCTGGTGTCCTTTATATGTTTCGGTCTCCAGTTGAGCCTTTGTAATTACCTAGGGAGGCCGTAACACCTGTACTCCTGAAATGTATCATGAAGTGACTGCACCATGTTTACATAGCTAAATCAACTGATGGTGACTGTAGCAGGTCAGAAAGCAGCTTTGTGTTTCCTAACAGTTTTCAGAGGTTGCAAGGAGGCCAATGAATGTGAGGTCAATATGTGCAAGCAAACCTCGAGCATCAATGGATCTGTCTCTATGATTTTCTGTGCTTATATTTTGAAGAACACACAACACAGCTGGTAGTTTTTTTAACTCCCTAGGCTGGCCACCATACATCTCCTTTTGAACATCCAGCCATTTCTGGTACACATAAGATCCTGACATTTACACATAGAGCTTCTCAAGCAGTGAGAAGAAGCAATCAGCCTCCGGAACTGACTTCACAGTGTCAACTAAGACCAGGTTCAGACAGTGTGCATTACAGTGGACATAAAATGCATTTTTAGCCTGTGTCTTAATTCTGGCTGCCACACCTGAGTGTTTGCCACTCATCACTGAGGCCCCATCATAACCTTGTCCAACAAGATTAGATTTGTACTGAAGGCTATAGCTTTCTAAACACTGGATGATAATTTTGCTGAGCCCCTTAGCATCTAGATATTGGGCATGTTGGAAATCAAGAAAGCTTTAATGCACAGCCCCGTTGTAGTAATACCTAACTACTAATGACAGCTGTTCCTTCTTTTGCAGATCTTTGCTTTCATCGGCAATGACAGAAAATACCTCACTCTCCTTCACTTCCTTCACAATGGAATCACGCACCATACTTGCTAAGCACTGCAGAATTTCATTCTGTATGGTATTGCTTGTGTATTTTGCATTAGCTTGTGCCTTCATTTTTTTGGCTACCATAGGATTGTGTTTAGCGATAATTTCTAGAATTTCTAAGAAATTCCCTTTGTTGTCAGATTCTTCAGTTTCACGGTGACCTCTTTGGGCTATATTCTGTGTTGCTGTCAAAAGCAGTACATCTGCAACTGTTTTAATGTAACTGCGATTCTCTTCAATTTTCTTTCTGTACTCTTTGTTAATCATGTCTAATATAGAAGAATCTGTAAGCACTACCCTCATTCCAAGCAAACATGGCATTAATGTGAGACCCAGATTTCTCATGCAACTTAAAGCCACCATCTTTGAACATTGCTTTTTTCCAATGTGAAAAGCCTGATTCTGAAGTGAAAACAGATTCTGATGCATTAGACAGGGAGAAGTGTCGCATGCATAACAGTAGGCTGAATCTTTCCTTTGTGAGTATTCAAGCCATGAATACAGGTTATACCACAATGGATTGAACGACCTCCTCTTTTCACCTTGGATGGTTTTTGGAAAAGTCTTTAAACGAGGTTGAGTGGGACCTGCTGCTCTTGACTGAAATATCTGAAAGTGACAAAAGCATGAGATCTAGATCCTGCATTAAGTGTCATGTTGGGACAGAAGTGCTCATTGGGGCATTAATACAGATGAAAGAATTGAATGAAATGCAATATATAAAATAAGTACAATATATTTAATATGAAAAATGAAATATTAAGGCATAATATGAGGTCCAGGTGGGGAAACAAGGGCTCACACACACATCACTGTCCCCATGTGACATTGCATGGCCTGCAGGTACTGCTGGATGGTTCTAATTATCTGACAGTGGCTGATTTGACACACCTGAAGCAATAAAGGGATTTTAACAGTTGTATCAATTTATTTTTATGTGATATTAGTCATATTTAGCTTTTTCACACTTGTATTGATAAAAATTGGGCTTTGCCCTGAATGACAGTATAAGTCACTGTATACAAGTTTAGCAAAAGTGAAACATCCCCATCCCAAGTCAAAGCAGATAAAGTTTTAAAGAAGGCAAATGTATACATACCCTGAAGCTGATGGGCCTTCATCACAACTATTCTTATCTGAGTCTACAAAAACACATAAGTTGTCATCAGAATGATAATAAAATCAGCCTTTTTCCGAGTAGGCTAAGTGGTATGTTACCCAACCCAGATGACTAAAATGAAATAATGACTATTGAACTTCTACACATATAATTGACAAGTTTCAACTTTAGTTTGAATGTGTGGTAATTAATCACAAAGTCATTGATATTATCAAGGCAATCAAACTTACTCAAGAGAAATCTGGAACACATGTCACTTTATATCTTGCACAATGCATTTAATTATGTATGCATGAATTAATGCGACAAAACTTACTCAGGCCTACAAAGTTACACAAGACAGATTTACATAGCTAGCGTTAGCATCGTTGACAACAACCAAAAAATGACGACAGGTTTGCTAGCAAGTTTAACTGAGATGATGACAGACCTGCACCACATTATCATGAAAATGAAAAAAGACGGGGGAAACTTTTTAGCTTACTACAGCTAAAACTTTTTTAACCACTGGCACAGTAACGTTATGTGTATCAAAAAAGTCTACTCACATCTTTTAGGAACAGCAAATAGCGAGACCAGCGTAACACTGGAATCCCCGGAGACTTCTTGACGTGTGCTTGACATGTGGCTCCAAATCAAATCCAAATAAGATCTTATTCTTCTCTGGGTTTTTGGCCGACTAGACACTACTCTGGCGCATTACTGCCTCTCAGGTTTAAGACTGAATTGCACCTATAAACGAAAGTTCGGTGTACTCGTCACTGGGGTCACTCCCAGGCCACTCCCTGGACACGCATCTGGCTCCATCAGCTTCATCACCACGTTCTCCCCCAGACACTGGTGTGCAGGTCGTCTTTTCCGAGGTATGGGAAGCCATTCACCACGTATTTGCTCTCCACGTCCACAGCCAGCCAGAATTTGATGCCGAACTTATCTGGCATGTTTGGCATATATTGCGTGAATCGGCATCGTGCTTTTGTGGGGAAAAGTTGTTCGTCCACAGTGATGTTGGCCCCAGGCTTATAGCAGGCAATGCTGTTGTTGATGAATTTCTCCCATACCTCAGACATCAGTGCAAACTTGTCAGTGGAGAGATGCATGCGCCTACTCACTTTCTTGTCAGAGCACAAGTAGCACATGATCTCCCTGTACCTGTTCCTGGACATGATAGTGTTGAAGAATGGCAGGCCCCATTCCTCTGACCAAAAGCTCTCCATCTCGATGTTTTTGTTGTAGGTCCCTCTAACAAATAACAGCGCGATGAATGCCTTCATCTCCGCTACAGACACATCCCACGAGCTGTCCTCCTCTACTGTATGCCTCATCCACCGTGCAA